>JAOANK020001696.1:0-10025 GCA_026257165.2 Telfairia occidentalis | reverse complement strand
TTGTTAGCAAGTTATAGTATAATGGAACTCTATGCAATTTTAGACATTTCCTCTCTTTCTTATTCTGAAATTGTCACCGGCAAGTGTTTAGGATCAAGTAAGGCTTTAGCAACCTTCTGTTATACTAAAAGAACCCTCATTTTCTTTCTCCACTAGCCGAAATCACCTTTATCGTCAAACCGCTCTAGTTTAAATTTGGCAGCCATTTGCCTTTCAAGAAAATGATTGCATACTCTTTCAAGATCCTAAAGAACCAATTCTTGATCTACGCTAAGAGGATTACAACAAACTCAAGAATCCCTCCTTCAATCTTTGATACCAATTGCTAATTAAAGTAAGCAAGAATCAAGATATTTTGCATGATAAAAAAAGAGAATAAGACAAAGGAATTATAGTGGTTTGACCTAATTGGTCTACATCCACTTTACAAAGTTCAGTGAGAGACTTTATTAACTAATCAGAAGAAGAGTCAAAAGGATACAACAATAAGCCTTTAAATAATAGAGCTTATTTAGTAACTAATAGTTACTAACAATAATAACTATCACATAAACAGTAAATTTAAAAGGTAAAAAGGTTATCGGATAAATCAACCGCTAACAATTTTAATATAATTAATATGCTTAAAATCAAAAGTAGGCTAAATTATAGTTTTTGTTCTTGAATTATAATGACTTTTCAATTCTTCCTCTTAAACTTTTAAAATTTTCAAATATATCAAATAAATTTTTAATGGTATAACAATCACCTTTTGAGCTAATTCTGATGACAATATAACATGATATGACCCTTAATCTATATTTGGTTGTAATTTTATCCTCGAACTACCTCTGAGTTTTTAATTTCATTCTTGAATTGCATACATCAGATTCTTAGAGTTAATATAGAGGGTCATTTTGAAATCGTTCAAAAGTTAAAGGGATATATCTGAAAAATGTTAAATTTAAAAATTGTTATAGCTTAAAGACAAATATTATAATTTAGCCCAAAATGCAAAATCGTTGATTGCCTTTAAAAAAAGAATGATAACTATTTGTGGGGTTTTGTTTAAGATTGTAATTTTAAAAAAATAATTACAAAAATATTGTAGTTTTCAAATTAATTCTAAAAATATTTTATTTTTATTGAAGGTTGTCTATTCAAGAGACGATATTGGTTAAAGTGTAAATTATCGTATTTTGTCATAGGTCAAAATTTGCCATAATCATTGTCTCTTTAAGAAACAATTTATGACAATATTTTCAAATTCTTTGTGTTGGTGTGGTGGTAAGCGTTTCAGGTCTTTCACTCTTCCTTTCTTGTGGTTTTGGGTTCGATTTATAGGTCAGGCGATATGTTTTTTCCTTTTTTTCTTTGACTTGCATTTTCTTTTTTATTTTACTTGTTCATATTTTTTTCTTTAAAATGTTAATTATTTTATTTTATAAAGAAGATAATATCTAAGTAAATAGTTATATTTAAATTTAAATTTATGAAGCGAACATTTTTAAATAAAAATCTATGTTTCTCGTTTGTTATCTAAAATATTATTATTTTATTTAAGTATCTAATTAAATAATATTTATTGAAATTTTAACTTAAACTATGAACATAAAATTTGATTTGAAAATTTAATTTAATAATTTTAATTTACTGTAATGAAACTATTTATAATATATAACATGTAATTAAATCTATAAATGAATATTATTTTTATCTTTTTAAAAATAAATGGTCTGACTTAGGATCGCAACCAGGGGAAGGGCAAATTTTTCTAAAAGTTTGGCACCATGCCAACGAAGAGGATTGAGAAATATTGTTAGAAATCTATTTTGAGGATACGATAATCGATGTGACAAATTTTGACCTCTGGCAAGATCGTATCTTCAAGAGACAATAAGTTTTGGTAATTAGTTTGAAAACTACAATATTTTGTAATTAGTTTTTAAATTGTAAATTATAATATTAAAACAAATCTCTATTTGTGTAGGCATTAAAAAATGCCAACTTTTTTTAGAAACTGAAGAATAAAATTTAACTTTCCACCCAATTTGACATTAAATAAATATTAAGCAATTTTAAAACTGCTATATTTTTTTTATTATATTTTAAAGGTTAAATACTTTTTCTCTTATTTAAAAAATTTTAAATTTATATCTTATGTTTTAACATTTTTTAATTTAGTGTCTGAACTTGTAAGTTAGTATCTATTAAATCCATGGAACTGTAAAAGTTTCTAAATATGTCCAACTTCTAAAGCTGTGTTTATTTACTCAATATACTTTTAAAAAGTAATAATGAATTTTTAATTTTGCATCTAATTTAAGTCTATGCGCTATTTTTTTTTTTTTTGAAAGTTTCTATGTGCTAATTTTGTTTGTTTAACATTAACGCCACCAAATGCTTGAATCTACTCTAAATCAGCTCACATGTAAGACATGTAAACGCTAAACCAAAGAATTTAACAATAGAGATCAATTAGACACAAAATTAAAAGTTTAAGGGATCTATTAGAAATTTTTGAAACTACAAGGATTAAATAGACACAATCTTGAGAGTCAAAAGAACCAATTAGAAATTTTTTAAAAGTTTTTGGTTTTTGGTTTTTCTGTTTTCTGTTTTTAAAAAACAAACCATATATGTTTGATAACTGTTTTTTATTTTTCGTTTACAAAAAAACTGAAATTTGAACTTGTTTGATAACTGTTGTGTTTTCTGTTTTTTAAAAAATTAGAGAGAAAAAAGTACGTGGAGGCATGAATAATAAACATTTAAAGACATAAAGATAAATTTTTTTAAGAGAGAAAAGTTAGTGAGAGAAATTTTAGAGAGATAAAAAAGATTTAGAAAGAAAAACTAAGAAGGAGAATTTTAGTTAGAGTTATTAAAAAAATATATAGTTAGAGACTGAGAAAAAAAAGTTAAAATGAGAGAAATTTTAGATGAAAGAAATTAAAGAAAAAGATAAAAGTAGAGAACAATAAAGTTGAGAACAAAAGATATAATAGAAAAAAATTAGAAAGATAAAAAAATTTTGTAGTGAGAGAAAATTTAAAGAGAAAAATTTTTTATAGAAAAAAGTTAGAGAGAAATATATATTAGATAATAAAAATAAATGTGAGAGAGAAAAAGAGTGAGAAAGTAATTTTAAAGATAGATATGTTAAAGATAAAGATAAATTTAGATATAGAAAAATTTAGAAAAAATATTAAATTTATAGAGAAAAAAAGATAAAATACATTAGAATAGAAATGTAATTTATACTAAGATGAGAGTTTTAGAGAGAGAAAAATAAATAAAAGTTATATAAAATTTTAGAGAGAAAAAAGTTTTTGGAGAAAGAAATTTTGGAATAATAGAAATTTTTTAGAGATAAATTTGATGGAGAGATATGTCAAAAAGAAAAAAAAAGTAAATTTTAAAAGAAAAAATGAGTTTTTGAATAACAGAAAACTGTTTTTAAAAACTATTATTTTTTGTTTTTGAAATTTGTTTACAATTTCAAAATCGTTTTGAAAAATAGAAAGAAATGCTTGATCAGAAAGAAATTCTATAAGATGGATGTGATGATTGGAGCTACTGGTGTAGGTATTCCTGTCAAATTTGTACCTTTGTTGTCTATGATAGATACCTAAAGAAAGGAAGAAAGAAGTCGCACAATCGAGGAATCGTTAATTTGACTTTCGACATTTTGATAATAGACGAGATTGAGAAATCCTAATCGTAGATGCAGAAAAAGAAAAAAGTCAAAGGCTGCTCACCTGACCCCATCCAACGACTTTAGCGTCAAAATCTCGTATATTCTACTGAATTCAACTCTGTTTTTTAAAAACTAAAAACCAAAAACATAAAATAGAAAAAAAAAAGTAGTAATTTACTAGACACAACTTTGAAGGTTGAAAGATCAACCTTGTAACTAAACTTTATAAAAATATGACATTTTAACAATGATACGTAAAAGTGCGATCCAAACATATAGTTGATGTTTCTCATGTGATCCTACCATTGAGAGAGACATGTTCGAGCCAACCTAACTAGGGCAGGTTATGGAGGGTGCAAACGAAGTGCCTCACCCATGACCGACTAGACAAAAGCCCTCGCTCAGCATTAACCTGAATGCACGAACACCACTGACAAATAATCTGTTGACTAATCGAGTACAAATTGACAAAAATGACAATGCTTTCCAAAACTCCCTTATAAAAGGCATGATTCATTTCTTACCAATGTATGCAACTTTTGCCCTACTACGATCAACACCAATTCGGACTAAGTGCAAGGATATGTGTAGGTCAATTTATCAATACGTAGTCGAGCGTCGCGTGAGCAATTTGTACCTATCTAGATTTATGCGTTAAAGGTTGATATGATATACCAAATTATTTACGAATAAGAAACACATTTCAAGCAGATGACATTTGAACCCCACCATTTTTATATAATATGAAATGAAATTTATTATGTATTACAAGGGAAGGCTCTTTAAGTGATATAAATACCAGAGGGCGTCACGGCGTGCAGGTGAACAGTTTAAAGCATATTATATAATGTGTGTGAGAAAAGTAAGTAACTTTTACAGGTGAAGGGTTAGGGTTAGGGTTTGAGTTAAATAAATGCATTAATTAAGAAAGCTGTGTGTTTGATAATACGCTTTTAATGGCCGCAGACATTAGTCCTACAAAACCAACTGGCTTTTGCCATACGGTACTCCGTATTTTTTTTTTTTTTTGGGTGCATTTAATAACCTTTTTTTCCCTCTAAAACGCCTCCACTTTTTCTACATATCCATTCATTTCAACTTTCTATTTTTTTTCTTTTTGTTAATAGATATTTTAGTAAATGTGAATTGTTTTGAGTTTAACAATTGTGGGGTGAGGATGGTATATCTTCAACACTAGAAAAACTGATAAGCAACTTAGGGTGCGAGTGAGATATATTTTGCCAGGATCAAAAGCAATTTTGAGAGAATTTTAATAGTTTACAGTATTTGGTAAAATTGATTATTTGATAATTTATATAAAATCACTTTTAAGTTTACTCTTATTTGCAAAATTAAGTAGATACCTATTTTTGAAATTGGGTTTACTAACAATTTGCATGTACTCCTCCATATCTTTTTTTAGATGTGTGTTTTCATCTTATATCTTTCTCTCTTATATCATTTTGTATATTAAAATTTGGAACGAAACTTTGATGGATTTAGTTTTTTATAACAATTATTTTTTAAAATATTTTATCAAATAATTTAGAGTAAACAAGTCACTATAGAAATTTAATATTTACCAGACACTATAACCTATTTTTTCAAAATCAAAATTAAAGTTTACCAAACACTAATTTACTTCATATTAAATTTGTTTTTTTCTAAAAGCACAATTACTGACAATTATTTTAAAGGCTACAACGAACAATCTCGTACTAAGCCTTATTTACTGAGATATACTCGGATTGGTAAAATATTCAATATTGGTAACTTAATGTTAGAGGTAAATCAACTGTTTCAATATAAATCATAAGAATATTGATGAAATATAAACAAGGTAAAAAAAAAAAAAAAAAAAAAAAACTTACTATAGTAGGTGTAACTAAAAGGTTAAATTGCAAATTCTCTAAAATTTGAGGGTTACAAGCGCTTTGAGTTGTTATGTGTGTGGTTGTTATAAATTTGAGTTTAACATTTGTTATTTTTTTTTTATTATTATTTTTTTTTGTAACACCTACTTAAATGTTGATGTGGTAGCTCAGTGATACACCAAATCAAACAAAAAAAAAACAAAAAGGCTAATTGGCTTGTCATTGGTGGAAATTTTAAATAAAAATTACATATGGTCCAGCTAAGTACTTTGTAATTTAAGGTACTAGATGGGACCAAGAAGTTCATGACATAGTTAAAATTAAAACTACCGTGGGTTGTAACTTGATTGAGTCCAGTGAGCCTTAAGTACTCAATATCAAGTGAGACCCAAGTCAATTACGGCTTAGGTGAAATCAAATAGGCCAGTCGTAGCCTAATTAAAACGGATATATCTAAACCTACAAACTAGAAGAAGTGATCAAGCTGTAGCTTAACTAAGTGAGACAAAAAGTTATCATGGCAGATTGAAATCCTAACCATCGAGACTAGGTTGACTTGTATTTCAAGAATATTCAAAATAAACCCAATAAAACACAGGGATCGAGGAAATCATTCAACTTCTTTAAATTAAATCTAGGTGAACCTATGTTTCATATTCTAACACTGCAACGACACTCACAACATAGCAAACTCAAACATGATAACGATGACTACATACGAAATTCAACCAAGTTCAAGATTCAAAGTAATTCATTATCGAAATTAGCATTTAGCATGCATGGTAAATTGGTGTCATGAAAAAAAGTAAATCTAAAATGGAAAACTGAAAACAAGTTGACAGAAATATGGGGGCGTGAAGAAGTAATTGGTTAAAAAGTTTCGACATTACTACTATTGGATCATGTAAAGGAAATAAAGATCCCACCTTTTTGGAGAAAACAAGCAAGAAGAAGCCTAGCTAGCTGTCTCAGCTGCCACGTGACCCCCCCGAAAAAAAAAAAAGGAGCTTTTTCTGATTCTAATGACCTCCTCCTCCTCCTTCTGTGATCTGACTTTTTGTTGTTGGAAAGTTAATTAAAGAGCCGACTGATTCAGATATGTGGGATTTATATATAATATATATATATATATATATATCTGTATATATGTCCCTCTATTTCATCCTCAGCTCCCCATATGATATAATAATTGATCTTCTTAATATAAAGTGATATTTTTTCTTGGATATTTGAATGCAAATTGTGGAGATCCAAAGGGAAAATAATATCATATCAGATGGGAAGGCCTCCTTGCTGTGACAAAGTGGGCATAAAAAAAGGTCCATGGACTCCTGAAGAAGATATCATTCTTGTCTCTTACATTCAACAGCATGGCCCTGGCAATTGGAGGTCTGTTCCGACTAATACAGGTAACTACTTCTTCTAAAACCACTTCTTCAAAAACTACTTCTTCTTTTAATTTCTTGACTTCCATTTTATGTAGGATTGTTGAGATGCAGCAAAAGTTGTAGGCTTCGATGGACCAACTACCTTAGACCTGGAATCAAGAGGGGAAATTTCACTCCTCATGAAGAGGGAATGATCATTCATCTTCAAGCTTTATTGGGTAACAAGTATGATTTTTTTTCTATCAAAATCAATTATATGAATTCAAGGAAGAGAGATTCAAAAATTTATATGAAGATTTTTTAAATTTCTCTGTGAATTGATTCTAAGAGATTGTGCGTGGAGAATTTCCCTTTTTGTCCTCTCTGATCTGTGATTTGGAATCTCAGATGGGCCGCCATAGCTTCGTACCTTCCACAGAGAACTGATAATGACATCAAGAATTATTGGAACACCCATTTGAAGAAGAAGCTAAAAAAGTTGCAGTCTGCCGCCGGCGACGCGCCGGAGCCGTCCGATTCCGGCAGCTCTCAGTTTCAATCCAAGGGTTTCAGTGATGAAAGGGCTCCCGCAGCTCCGACTGCGACTGTCGGCTGCTCTCCGGAGCCGCCGTCCCTCGCTGGAAACAGAGCCTCCACCTACGCGTCGAGCGCCGAGAACATTTCGCGGCTTCTTCAGGGTTGGATGAGGTCTTCACCGGTAGAATCTCGCCGGAAAATCGGCGGCGAGAATTCTACCACCGCCGCCGTGCAGCAGCAGATGAAGGCGGAGCCGGACGGCGGCGAGTTGGTTTCCGGTGAAAATTTTGATTCGATTTTGTCGTTTGAGAATTTGAAGAATGTGAATTCGTGGGGAAAATCGATTCCGAATTATAAAGATGGAGAGGAAAATTTTGGAGAGAAGCTCATATCTGGGAACGCGGCGGCGCCGCCGCTGTCGTTTCTTGAGAAGTGGCTGTTTGAAGAAGGCGCCGCTCAAGTGGAGGAGATGATGGAATTGTCGCCGGTGTTCTAACCCAAACGAAAAAAATTGTAATTTTTATTTTTGTTTGTTTGCACCTGCAGTTGTAATAATCCAAATAACAATTAATTATTTGAGAAGAACAAGAATTGCCTTTTTAGCTGTATGGTTGTGATTTTTTTTTTTTTATTTTATTTTTTTTTTTTTGTAATTTTAGTTCTTAAACATTTAAAAAAATAATGGTTTGAGTCTTTGAACTTTTTTAATGTCTAATTTAGTTATTAAACTTTCAAAAAACGACAATTTTTGTCCTTGATGTAAGATTTTGATATCTAAAATAATTCACTTACTCAATACTTGTTTTCAACTTATGTAATTTAAATACATGTTTATGTTAACACTTTATTATACGTACTTGAAGTTTTGCTATTAATGTGTTAAAATTAAAATAATAAAAAAATATTGACATTTTAAAAGTTTGAAGACTAAAATAAACATCTCAATGAACTAGTTGTTTGGTCAAAATTATTGTATTTCTTTATATATTCTAAAAGAAAATGTCTTACTTAAAAAAATATATATTATTAAGATATAATATATTGATGTTTTGGTAAAAGGTTAAACAATAATTCTAATATCTTTGAATTTTGTTGTAATTATTTTTTATCTATGTTTATTTTACTTTAGTTCTAATATTTTTGTGAATTCATATATTAATATATTTAGTTTTTGCATTAAAACTTAACTAAATTGTAACTAAAATTTGAAGTGAAAAGTAAGGCATAATGCAATTTTTACCCATATGACATATCAACGTGTCTTATCAACTCTAAGTGATATCATGTCAATTTTTCATTCAAATTCTGTAGGATAGTTAATATCGAAAAACTTTTAAACAGAAAAATCGAAAGCTAAGTTAGTTTGTTCTTTTACAAAAGAAAACAGTTAAAATGGGAGAAAGTATAAAGACTAGAATCATAATTTAAGCTAAACAATAAGTATTTAAAAAAGCTTGTATTTGATTGTTCATTAGATGAAGTTCATTGTAAATTCGAATATAGTGTAATAGATAAGACATTTACTATTATTACAAAAGTCGATGGTTCGATCACCATATTCTGCAATGGTTAACTCAAAAAAAATAAATAAATAAATAAATAGTTGAAGTTCATTTGGTAGTCATTTTATTGTTATTATTATTATTTCTTAAAGTGGTGATTAAGTAAAAGTGTCTGGTGTTTATTTTCTGTTTTTCGTGTGAATAAAATCACACCCAACGTGTTTTTTTTTTTTTTTAAAAAAAACCAAAGTAAAATTGTATATTTTTCTTAAAAACCACACTTGATTATAGTTTTTTAAAGACGTTAAATGTTTAATTTTTAGTTAAATTTGAGCATTTTGCTGCAAAAACTATCCTTTTTGTGTTGATTTTCTAGTTTTTTTTTTCTTTTTTTTTTAAATCTCACATGAGGGATGGAGAATTCGTACCCACGAAATTTTGATAAGATAAATATGTCTTAACCCAGTTTTAATTATTTTGTCGGTTGAAGTTTGTGGAAAATTTTCTAATATCAACTCTTATTCAAAAGAAAAAAATATATTTTTTATGTGTATAAATGCATCTTTATGTGCATATATTTATTATCATATTGATGCAAAATGGTGGGTGCTTTTACAATGAATGAATTGTTTTTTAAAAGAAGTTAACAGAATGAATAATGTGTTCACATCAAGTCATTGATTGTTCACAACTAAAAATGAGGTGTAACATAAATGAACTTCTTCCATAGCTAAACAAAACCATCAACATTGCCTTGCTTAAATAAATGGTCCATACTATATGCCTTTATTCACATCTTCAATCCTATCTTCTCTTGTGCCCTCCATGCCACAACTTACATGTACACATTTCCACTATCAATTGCAATTCTTTTTGTGCATTCAATTTAGTCCTATGGATCGGATGTGGACCAGGTTGAAGACTTAAATTTTTACATAACAAACTCCCAGACTAAAAAAAAATACTCTTCATATTGTAAATATTGTGATTTATATATGAAATAAAATATATAAACTATTAGAAAGAGAAAAATTTCCAAAAAAAAAAAAAAACAAAACAAATAAAA
>JAOANK020001676.1:0-10026 GCA_026257165.2 Telfairia occidentalis | reverse complement strand
AATTTGTGCAATGTGTTGTAAACTTTATTTTGTAAGTTAAACTTGTTGAATTATATGTTTTGTAGTTGAATTATTGTTAAAAGACTTGGACATTTTATATTTGACATTTGTTAGATAATATAATTTTACATATTTTGTCTATTGTGAAGTAATAAAAATAAAAAATAACGTATCCCCAACGTATCTGTGTTCTACTTTTTTAGAAGTTGGCGTATCACTGTATCCTATCGTGTCCATGTCCATGTCCCGTGTCCGTGTCTGTGCTTCTTAGGCCAACAGAAACCCATGGACCCACAAGTGTTGCTCCTCGAGCGAACAGAAGGAGTGGAAAATTGCGAGTTCAATGAAGAAGAAGACCCACGACTTCAGCAGTGAACGACGGCAAACATTTCTATGAACCGACTACGTCACAAATAGGTTGCACAAATCAGTGGCGACGGTAGTTATGAGTGGCGGTAACGGCAACTAAAGATTTTAGGGTTAGGGTTTTTTAATTTTTCTACTATGATACCATGTAAATTTGAGAGAATAATAATAATATTTTCTAATTCTCAAAGGTTAAATTAGGTCGCTTATGTATAAGTGAGGCCTATTACAAATAAGGAATTTGCAATTAATTAACCCCTAAATTACACAAAACCAACATGTACTCAACATCCAATTGTTCGGTGTGTTGGTTATAGTCATTTATCTTCAGCCGTTCAAACCTTGGCTCTCAATCGGGAAGCCAATGAGGTACCAAAGTCCATTCAAGAGGCTATAGGTGATCTGCTGTGGAAAAATGCAGAAAATGATGAAATGAAGGCTTTGAAGCTTAATAACACGTGGACAATAGTTTATCGTCCTCAAGATCAACCAACGGCAAGATGCTGATAGATATTTACTGTCAAATATAAGGCCAATGAGTCCATCGAAAGGTATAAAGCAAGGCTGGTGGCCAAAGGATACTCTCAAACTTTTGGGGTAGACTATCAGGAGACATCTGCACCTATTGCAAAACTAAACACAATTCGTGTCCTCTTGTCCCTTGTTGCAAATTTGGATTGGAAGCTACAACTGGATGTCAAGAATGCATTCTTCAATGGGGATTTAGCAGAAAGAAGTGTACATGGAGCTTCCTCCTGGATTTGATATGGATAAATATGATGGAAATGTGTGTAAGCTGAAGAAATCTCTCTATGGTTTAAAACAATCCTACGTGCATGATTCGGGTGATTTACAAAGGCTGTTTGTAAACAAACACAAGGGTATATCCAAGCTTAAACCGACCATACAATGTTCTACAGGCACTCTCAAGGTAAGATCACCATCCTCATTGTTTATGTCGATGATATTATCATAACAAGTGACCACTATGAGGAAATAGATAGGCTAAAATAGGCACTTGGAAAGGAGTTTGAAATAAAGGAGTTTGAAATAAAGGACTTGGGAGCACTTCGGTATTTTCTTGGGATGGAAGTCGCAAGGAGCATAACTGATATATCTATATGTCAAAGAAAATATATACTAGACCTCTCGAAGGAAACCAGAATGCTTGGATGTAAACCAACTGATACTCCAAGACGTTCCATGGGAGATAGTCTAGATGAGGTACTGGTTGATAAAGGGAGATATCAACATCTTGTTGGAAGATTAATCTATCTATCCCACGCTAGGCCGGATATTGCATTCGCAGATAGTGTTGTAAGCCAATACATGCATGCTCCAACTGAAGAACACATGGAAGCTGTGGTATCATGTTCTTAGATATCTTAAAGGAACTCCAGGGCTTGGATTAGTTTTCAGAAAGGATGATGACAAAAAGATTAAAACATTTATAGATGCAGATTGGGCAGGTTCTGTTCCAGATAGGTGATTTACGACAAGATATTTTACCTTTGTATGGGGTAATCTTGTCACATAGAGGAGTAAGAAACAATCAATTGTTGCAAGTAGTGCTGAAGCTGAATTTAGGGCATTATCTCATGGTATTTGTGAACTAATGTGGCTGAAACTCTTTCTCCAAGAACTCAAGATCAGGTTTGATAGTTCAATGGAAGTCTATTGTGCAACAAAGTTGCAATTGCTATTGCACACAATCTAGTGCATCATGATCGTACTAAGCATGTTGAGGTTGACAGGCATTTCATCACGGAGAAGATTGAAGAAAAAATCATAAATCTAATGTCAGTTCCATCATCAGATCAAGTTGTAGATATCCTAACAAAAGGATTATTGAGGCCCGTGTTTGAAAGATTGTTGGTCAAGTTAAAGCTATTCAATCTGTATAGTCCAACACCAGCTTGGGGGGAGTGCTGAATTAGTTAGAAGTTTAGATTGTGTTGACTTAGTTAGAAGTTGTTTAGGAGGTTTGTTTAAATTTAGCAATAAATCTCCTTTATTTAAGGGAAGTTAGGAGACTATCTCTAGATTTTGTTTTCTCTTGTAACCTATAGTGCCTCTATTCTTCATCTTTAAGCATCAATTGGGAAAGAAAGAATTTATTCCTTCTCTCCCTGTTCATGTATGTCTCTCTGGTGTCTCCATCCTTAGTTTTTAGATAAGTTATCCAATTTCTTAGAAGTTTGTGTCCTTCAACCTTGTGAAGTTTTTTCCTCTTTTGTTGCTAATCAGTAATGTTTCTCAAGAAGCTTATCTTTAAAAAGTTCAGTTTTCTGCAGATTCTCTCACCAGCTTTGTCCGGCTATTTTATTTGAGTGTAGGAAAAGTTTTGGGCTTTTGAAAAGGGAGATGACATGGGGATTAATTTCCTCTTGTTCTAAGATTTTTAATCATTTATTCATGTCCCTGAATGAAGTAATTTTGAAATTGATCTTATGCGAGCTGCCTTTTTGGCTATTTTGAGTTGGTTTATGGACTTTTCTGCATCTGTTAGGGTGTCTCAAGGATTTTCAACGGGGATTCATCCATTTTCTCTCAGTTTTTCATCGAATAATAGTGATGTTTTCAATGAAAACCTCCCAAGAAAAACCAGAAAGATTGCATAGCAGAAATTTCAATTCTTAACAGCAAAGAAGAATCTCATCCACTTTCAATTGATGAAATTGAAAGAAGCTGGCTTCTCAAGGACGAACTTTTGAAGCTCCGAATTTTAGAAAAGTGAAGTCAGTTGCAAAAGTGTCAACTTCCATGGTTGAAAGAAAGTGATCAGAATTCTAGGGTTTTCCACAAGTTTCTGGCGGCAAGGAAAAGAAACTCCTTTACCACGGAGCAGCAATCTTCTCAAGGGCAGATTGGAGATATTATGAAATATAAAAACGGAAATCATTGGCTTTTTCCAAGAATTGTACAACAAAGTCTGCAATCCGAGATACATATTCATGAAGGAATTGATTGGAGACCTCTATCTTGTGATTCCGAATTGTGGCTGGAGAGACCTTTATGAGGAAATAGAAATTTGGGCTGCTTTTAATGTTCTTGGTAGAACTAAAGCTCCCGCTCTAGATGTCTTTTCTTTAGAATTTTATTTTCTCGAGTAATATTGGAAGTTATATTCTTTCAGGATATTTTGTCTTTCTTTTTTTTTTTTCCTTTTTTTCACTTCCTTTGGAAGTTCGTATCCTTGAACATTTTTTTTTTCCTTTTTATATATCAATAAAAAGTTGTTTCTTGTTTAAAAAAAAGCTTGATTTTAGGGGATTCTCTAAAGAGGTAAGGGCTAGAGCATGCAGAGCCACTTGGTCGATGAATCTATTAAATCTGTGCATACTGCAAGTAGGTCTTCTAGTGACTGATTTTTGAATTTGCTTGGGTGTTTGACAAAAGTTCGATGGAGAACACATCACAACTTCTTTGTTGAAAAATGCTGAAAGGTAAAGTGAAATTATTATGGATAAAGCAGTGAAATCTATATTATGGAGTATTTGGTTTGAAATAAACCCAAAAATTTTCGAAGATAAGTATTTTGATTGAGTAGGAAAATGGGAATTGGCTAAGGCTTACACATCATAAAGCCTTTTTATAATCACTCCTTTAATGTAATTTAATTTTCAATTGGGACGCTTTCTTGTTAGGGATGGAATGTAAATTGTATAAATTTGTTGTTAGGCAGGCCAGTGGTTTTCTTCTCTTTAAGTCTCTCTAAGGGAGTTGTTTACTTGTTTCTCTTGCCTTTGTTCAACGTATGTTTCCATACATGTGTCTCTATAAAATATATATATTGTGAATTTTGAGAATAATATTCTATATCTTATATGTGCATCTTAGGTCTCCTTATATAGGAGAAAAACCCATTACAAAAAAGGAAAGGATATTAAAGACATTAATATCAAATATTGACAACTAATATTTCCACACAAATATTCAGACACTAATATCAAATATTGACAACTAATATTTACACACAAATATTCATAAATACTAGATATTCCAACACTCCCCCTCAAGCTGGTTTGAAGATATCTTCCATAGTCAGCTTGTCAATTAATTTGTCAAATTGCTTCTTTGGTAGCCCCTTAGTCAGTATATAAGCAATTTGCTTTGTTGTCGGAAGATAAGGAATACATGTTACACCTGCATCAATCTTCTCCTTTACAGAGTGCTTATCCATCTCAATATGTTTTGTTCTATCATGTAGAACAGGATTATGAGCTATAGAGATTGTCGCTTTATTGTCACAATAAATTCGTATAGGTGTCTTTTGAGAAAGCTTCAATTCTTCAAGTATTCTTTTGATCCATATACGCTCACAAATTCCATGGGCTGAGGATCTAAACTCTGCTTCAGCACTACTCCTGACCACCACATTTTGTTTTTTGCTTCGCCATGTAACCAAGTTTCCTCCTACAAAAGAACAGTAACCAGAAGTAGATCTTCTATCTGTGGCACTTCCTGCCCAATCTGCATCCGTGTACACTTCTCCTTGGAAGTGATTGTGCTTTTTGAATAGTATGCCTTTTCCAGGAGTTCTTTTTAAATATCTCAGAATTCTGTAGACGGCTTCAAAATGAGTCGGTCCAGGTGCATGCATAAATTGACTTACTATGCTAACAGAAAA
Source organism: Telfairia occidentalis (assembly GCA_026257165.2). Classification (NCBI taxonomy): domain Eukaryota; kingdom Viridiplantae; phylum Streptophyta; class Magnoliopsida; order Cucurbitales; family Cucurbitaceae; genus Telfairia; species Telfairia occidentalis. The sequence goes on along the minus strand of JAOANK020001676.1, from coordinate 5,030 downwards.
TGCAATATCAGGGCGCGTATGAAATTGATAAATTAATCTTCTTACGAGTCTCTGGTATTGTCCCTTGTCCATTATTTCCTCTGCTTTTGCCTCTTGTAATTTCAAATTGGGTTCGATAGGAGTTTCTGCAGTCCTATAGTCAAGTAATCAAGTTTCTTCAAGCAAGCCATGAATATACTTCCTTTGATTTACAAAGATCCCTTTCTTCGATCTTGCGAATTTTATCCCTAGAAAATATTTTAATGTTCCCAGGCCTTTGATTTGAAATTCACTTGCAAGATTTTTCTTTAGATTAGCTAGGCCTGCTTAATCATCACCGGTGAGAATAATATCATCTAAATAAACAATCAAAATTGAGATTCTATTATTCTCAGAGTGTTTGTAGAATATAGTGTGATCTGCTTGGCTCTGAAGGAATCCATAACGAGTCACAACTTTTCCAAAACGCTCAAACTAGGCTCTGGGAGACTGTTTGAGACCATAAAATGATTTTTTTTAATTTGCAAATTTTACTACATCCAAGTTCTGTCTCAAAACTTGGTGGTAAGTTCATAAAAACTTATTCCTCAAGATTGCCATTGAGAAAATCATTTTTCTCATCAAGTTGGTGTAAAGGCCAATCTAAATTAACTGCAATAGATTGAAGAACTTGGATAGAATTAATTTTTGCCACAAGAGCAAATGTTTCTGATAGAACCTGACAATTCTTATTGATAATTCAAGGAAAAAACGTTACAAGCCAAGGGAGAATTCGAGAGCTCCCGACCTCTCGTGATTCATCTATAATCCAGACTTCACTCAAAAGATGCCCCCCTTTTCTAACCGCTAGTATATATACAGATGACAAATCCCTAAAGTACCCTTGCCCACTTCTAACAGACTACTAACAAAATAACAGAATAACAGCATTTCTAACCCACTTCCTCTCACTCCTCATGACGTCCTCTCTTTCTAGAATAAACTTTAGTGACTGGAGGTCTATCATTACCCTTCCCCCAAAGAAACACCTTGTCCTCAAGGTGGAAATCAGGAAACTGCGCCATAATGGTTGAGGTGGATTCCCAAGTTGCATCCTGCGGTTGGGCGTCTTCCCAGAGAATGAGTACCTCTGTGGGTTCTTCCGCTCTCCCAGTCTTACGAACGCCCAAGACTTCCATAGGACGAACGCGTACAATTTCATCATCAGCAAAGTGGCGCGGCAGGGGTGCAATTGGCAGGTTATAACCACGAGCCTTACGTAACTGGGACACATGGAACACAGGGTGGATGCGAGCAGAGGGTGGTAAAGCCAACTTATAGGCGACCGCTCCTATCTTCTCCAGAATACGATAGGGGCCTGCAAAGCGTGGGGCGAGTTTAGCATGGGCACGAGGAAGTAACGTGTCTTGACGATATGGTCTCAGTTTCAAGTACACCCAATTGTCAATATGAAAAACGAGGTCACGTCGTTTAGCATTCGCCTGAGCAATCATACGCTGTTGGGCATCTGGAGATGCGCTTTCAGTTCCTTAAGTTTCTGGTCATGCTCCAATAGTTGCTGATCCACCGTTGAAACTGGAGAAGCGTCTGCTACATAAGGGAGAATCGGGGGTGGTGGACGACCATAAACAGCCTCAAACAGTGTCATTTTTGTAGCAGAGTGATAGGAAGTGTTATAACTAAACTCAGCCCAAGACAACCACTTCATCCACTTGGTGGGCGTAGTCATTGCAAAGCCACGCAAGTATGCCTCCAATCCTCTGTTCACTACCTCGGACTGCCCATCAGATTGTAGGTGGTACGCCGAGATGCAATGAAGAGCTGTACCAGTCTGTCGAAATAAGTCCTCCCAAAATAAGCTAGTGAAGACCTTGTCTCTGACGGACACGATGCTACGAGGTAAGCCATGTAAACGCACTACTTCTTTGATGAAGATTTGAGCTACAGAAACAGCAGAGAAAGGGTGCTTGAGTGGAATGAAATGGCTGTACTTGGTCAAGCGATCAACCACTACTAATATGGAATCAAACCCTTCAGACTTCGGCAGCCCTCAATGAAATCCATAGATACATCTTCCCAGACCCGTTGAGGAATAGGCAAAGGCTGTAACAATCCAGCGGGGGCCAATGACAGATACTTGGCCTGCTGGCACACCGCACAATCCGCAACATACTTGCGTATATAGTTGCGCATGCCCATCCAGTAAACTTCCTTAACCACTCGTTGTAGTGTTTTCAAGAACCCATAGTGCCCACCAATCGGGGTGGCATGAAACTCATGAAGGATAACCGGTAACGAGGGAGAGTCAGGGGAGAGAACTAACTGGCCGTGGTAGTACAATAGAGCACCACGCAGTGTATAACCAACGTGAGAACTGGATCCTTCTTTTAATTCTTGGATGATTCGAGATAAGGCAGCGTTTCCTTGTAATTGATCGACAATTACCTCTGTGTTAATCCCCCCAACACCGAAAGGGAGCGACATTCCACAGTCTCTGGCCGTCTTGATAGAGCATCTGCCGCCTTGTTTTCTAGCCCTGGTTTGTACTCAATTACAAAATCATACCCCACTAGCTTCGAGATCCAGCGTTGGTACTCGCCCGGGATGATGCGCTGGTCAAGTAAAAACTTTAATGCCTTTTGATCGGTGCGCACGACAAAACGTCTTCCCAACAGATAAGGGCGCCATTTTTGCACTGCCATGACCACTGCCATCAGCTCCCACTCATATACTGCCTTATGTTGATGGATTACTGAACGCGTAACTGAAATAGGCAATTGGGTGGAGGTCCTGCATTAATACGGCCCCTAACCCGGCGCCTGACGCATCCGTCTCCACAATGAATTCCTTAGAAAAGTTAGGTAGTCTTAGTACCGGAACCAAGACCATTGCCTTCTTCAACTCATTGAAAGCCTGGGATGCTTCGGAAGACCAAACAAATTTGTCCTCCTTAAGTAATTGAGTTAAGGGAAAGCAATTGCACCGTAATGAGCCACGAACTTACGATAGTAATCTGTTAATCCCAAGAAACCCCGCAACTCCTTCACATTGGTTGGTTCCGGCCATGCAGTCATGGCAGAAATTTTCGAAGGGTCAGCGGCAACACCTCGGCTCTATATAATATGCCCCAAATATTCAATCTCAGATAGTCCAAACTGACATTTCTTTTCGTTAGCAACTAGGTCGTTATCTGCCAAAGCTCCCAAAACAGCTGACAGATGAATTTGATGTTCCTCTACCGATGTACTCTATACTAGGATATCATAAAAAAATACTAAGGCAAATTTTCGTAAGGGCGGAGTACCTCATTCATGATCGACTGGAAGGTCGATGGGGCGTTTCGAAGACCGAAGGGCATAACCAAAAACTCGTAATGTCCCTCGTGAGTACGGAAAGCCGTCTTATGAACATCCTGGGGAAGCACTCTGATCTGATGGTACCCTGACTTAAGATCAATTTTAGAGAAAATTGTTGCATCATGTAGCTCATCCAAGAGTTCTTCGACCATTGGAATAGGGAATTGGTCCTGTACTGTGACACGATTTAAGGCTCTGTAATCCACGTAGAATCGCCAACTACCATCCTTCTTGTGGACCAATAACACTGGACTAGAGAAGGAGCTCGAGCTGGGTTGTATAATGCCGGCCATTGACATTTCTTGAACGAGGCGTTCGATCTCGTCTTTTTGATACTGAGGGTAACGGTAAGGTAGTACATTAACAGAAGTAGTCGAAGGTAATAGCTCAATTCGATGATCTTTGCTTCGTACTGGTGGTAAGCTCTCATGCCACTGAAAAACGGATGCGTAGGCTTTAAGCACAGCCTTGAAATCCTCTGGTACAGGGGACGTTGGTTGGCTTACGGTTTGCGTAGCGCTGATGGTATTCAACTCAATGAGAATCCCCTGGCGTTCTTTTGTAATGACCTTCATCATAGCCTTCAAGGACACTTGTGTCTTTTGTAATCGCGGGTCCCCCGTGTAGGACTATTTTAGATTCGCCTAAACGAAATTCCATCGTTAGTAAATTCCAATCAAGAGTTATAGCTCCTAGTGTCGACAGCCATTGTACTCCCAAAATGACGTCCGCGCTGCCCAATGCTAAAGGGATAAAATCTTGTATCACCGTCAGCTCGCTTAATGCGAGGGCTACGTCCTTGCAAATTCCTGTCGTCGTGACCTCATCCCCTGTGCGTAGAACGACCCCATACGCTACTATTGCGCTCAAGGGTAGCTTCAATTCTTTGACCAATGTATCTGAAATGAAGTTGTGCGTCGCTCCGCTGTCCACGAGCACAATCACCTCACGCTCTTCTATCGTTCCTCGTAACTTCAGTGTTTTCGTCTTTGGGGAGGCAAGACCCAACAAGGATTACAAGGATAGTTCGGCCATACCGGCATCTTGCGCCACATGCAAACCTGAAGAATCGGTATCGGTAGGATCGTTCTGTTCTTCTTGTTCTTCCAATTTCCCTCGCTTGTGTCACCTTCTTGTATTACCAGAATCTGCAGCTCCTTGCGCTTGCATCGATGACTTGGGACAAACTTCTCATCGCAGCGAAAGCACAAACCTTTTTCTCGTTTCATCTTGAGCTCACTATCAGACAGACGCCGAAATGACGGTTGTGAACTGGAATTTACGCTCTCATTGTTCTTGACAACAGATTCTGCTCCCTTCCATGCACTCGATGAACGGACAGGTGTTGCATTCAACGTTCGCATGGATCCCCCCGCAGAAGAAGAGGGTTTGACATTTGGATTCAAGGCAACTCCCTTTGGTCCTTGGCCCAACTCGCTTTGGCCCACCGCTAACTTGTCTTCAATACTTTGGGCCGTTTCCATCATTTGGGTTAGCCCAACTGGCTTTAAAATACCCTCACTTCGGCTCTGATGGTTTTTTTAAGCCCATTAACAAACAGACTTTCCATCACGAATTCGGGTACCCCATCTACCGGAGCTCCAGATTCCTCAAACCACCGGCGAAAATCCTTCACCGTGGTTTCTTGCTTAACGGCGCAGAAACGATCGCAGAGTGTGCCCTCTTGGGTTGACC
>JAOANK020001665.1:0-10026 GCA_026257165.2 Telfairia occidentalis | reverse complement strand
AAATCAAAACAATAAATTACCTAAGCGAAACAATTGTTTGGTAAACTTTTTTGTGTGCAAAAAGAGACCAAAAATAGTAAGAACAAATCAACTTTCAAAGAAAGCTAAAACTGAAATAATCTGGAAAATTCTTCAATAAAACTCTTTCAATTAAGACCAAAACCAAAACTTTGATAAAACTTTAGGCCAACAAAGAGTCTGAAAAAAATTTTAGGGCAAAAGACCAATTTCTTGAATAAGAAAGAAACCTTAAAATTTAATCATAATCTCAAAACAAAGAATGATCAAACAAAAAGAATGAGGAGAAAACAAACTTACAATTTTTTTTTTTTTTGGAAGAGAAGAAACTTCCAAGACCCTTCTTTTTTTTCTTTGAGAGAAACTTTTAGACTTCTAAAAGTTAGGGCTTAGAGAGGCTTTTATAAAGAAACCCTAAAATAAACCCCTAAATAAAAGAATTATTATTTTAACAAAAAAAATAATAATAACAACAATATCTCCTATTTTAACTAGAAGATAATATGAAATAAAAAACAAAACAAAATAATTTATCAAAAATAATAAAAAAATATTCTTTTTTTTTTCTTTTTCGATCGTTACATTTATTCTGACCTTCAATACATTATGTACCATTCAAATCCATGTGTTTACATTTTAAACGGTTCATGTATGGATTTGAATAGTGTTTTGGTTAAGGGGATGCAACTACCTCTGAGCAAAGGTGGGCATTTTCCAACATGCAGATCTGCCCCCTTCGAGCAAAGGTGTGCATTTTTTGACACTTCTACCTTGCCCCCCGTGTAGACCTGCCTCCTTCGAGCGAAGGTGGGTACTGACCTACGATTTCAATTCGGCCCTAGTGTGTAAACCCGCCTCTTCCATTTGAAGAAAGGCATTTGTCTACGACCTCTATCTAAGTCGTGTAGCCCAGGGTTGGGGTTCCTCCCCTTTAGTCTTCGAATGAAGAGGCCTGCTTCCAAGCCTTCTAAGGTTGAGGACCTCATCTCCTTGGAGTCTAACGTCACGGTTGTCAATGCCAAGGTTATCTTAGATTTTGCCATTTTGTTCATGGTACACCTATATTTTAAGGAGACAAATATCCACTCCACTACCACAACCATGATGCAGGCAAACTTCTCTCGCCTTCTCAATCAACCTGTGGCTAGCTTGGGTCACCCTAAGGAATTTGCTCAGCAAGCCATAAATGATCTGTGCAACGTGTCGTTATTTTTTTTAATTTGATTAAGTTGATTATTTTTGAATTAAATAGGAGTTAACTATGATGTGGTGTTATTAGAGGGAGGAATAATTAAGATTTATTTTTTAAAAATAAGAGAAATTTTATTTTTTTAGGAAAATAGAAATAGTTAAAGATAATGACGATTTTGAAATTATATCAAATTGAAGGTTTATGGAGAACCTTATAAGTATGCATGTTACAAAACCCTAGCAACCAAGCCTTTTTCTTTTCAAAAGAAATTTTTTCCCTCCTCATTTTTCCTCTCCATTTCATGCCAATCTCGTCCTCCATCATTCATATCTCACGCATTCACTCCTTCTCTCATCCTCCCATCGGCAACTGCTCGTGGGCAGTAGCAGCGATATTTCCAAACAGAAAGCTCTATATAATTTCATCATTCTAAACCCTAACTTAGATGAGCGTTGAATCTTAGAATCATGATTAGGTCAATAACATTCTCAAATTATGGAATTCGTGTAGGATAATTGCTAGAGGAGCTTAGGCTGGGCCAGTAAGGCTAATTAGGCTTATTAAAAAACTAAGGTAAGTGGCTTATCTCTTGGATAGGCTTTCGGGTTAGGTTAGACAATTGTTTGATGCTTGTTATATGATGTGTGATTTCTTTGTTAAGCATGATGAGTTGTATTGTGATTTGCAATGAGCATCTTGTGAACATTATATATATGATGTATATATGTGAGATGCCATGCGCATCGTATGTATACTACAAATTGGCTGCTGCAGGCATCGTATGTTGTTGTTTATGCTTTTTTGGGACCTATACATATATAAAGCGCATGTTGTATGTTTGCATATGATAGTGACAACCATATCTCATTACAGGGGGACGGTGTGGTTGGAAACTTGGCTATGATGACTGGGTACTTTTACCATCAGTAGTAGTAGTAGAGAGCCCACACATGTACTTCAGTGAGAGGCAGAAAGATAGGATCAAGGTCGTTGTCACCTAGAATCTGATATTAGGTCCCCATGATTTATATGAGTGTGTTTGCATGTCTAACTCTAGGGGTCGGGGTCCCTTACTGAGTACTTTTATACTCATTCTTTTCTTTATGTTTTTAGGTAATAACAAGGGCGCCCAGGGTGGTTAACGAAAGGCAGCTGCATGGTGGCTATGGTCATGAGAATTAAGTCTTCTGCATTATTAGGTGTCTTTCAACATTTTAAACATTTGATTTGAAACCAGAAGTTTATGTATTTAAACTATTTCTTTATTTTGAGTTACTATTTTATTATTAGTTTTAAATTTGGGATCTCAATTATGTTTTAAATGTTTTCTTTGAAACTTATATTTCAGTACTTTAAATATTAAAGTTTTCTTCTTATGAAACCTTTACGAGTCTTTTACATATAGAGCATGCATGCTAGTGACGATCTTAGGAAAATTGAGTTCTAGAAGTCGAGTCGCATTACAGTCTAACTAAGGTATGTTACAACATTGCCTCTGTCCTTATGTCGTTCCATTATTTTCTAATGTTGTTTTCATCTACTGCAAGGCATTTTTACTCTTTGTCGAGATGTTGTCACATTTTCCATTAAGCTTCATGAGCTAGAATGGCGTAGTGAGTAGGATAAGGGCAAGCTAGATCGTGCGGTGAACGTTGAATGCTCGCTGGATTTCACAAGAACGAGTTAGAGTTAGTGAAGATGAAATTGACCTAATTAGCATAAGAAAAGCTAGTGAAGGATGATGCATGGGAAATGTGTTCTGGTAGAGAGGAGAAGCACCAGATTGGGGAGAAGAGGGGTCGAGACGCAGAGGAAAGGTGCTGAGGCACTAAGGAGAAATACCTCAATGCAGAGGCAAAACTCTTCAATTCTTCATTCCTCAAGTCTTCATTTTATAAGCTCTCGCAGTACGATGCGTTCGAGAAGAATGTGAAGAACTTTGATTTAGAATTCAACATTGATCAAGCTGCGTTGCAGTCCCTCCTCCTCACAAACCACAAGGTGAATAATGAAGCCTAAGAAAGAGGTGGAAACCTTTGACTAAGAAGAAGGTGAAAGCTTTGAATGTCGAGAACATGACCATGGATTACCTCGACCTAGTTCTCCCTTTACTTAGGTTTTGCCCTCCTTGCATCTTTTTTGCACCTCTCTCTTGTTTATTTCCTTTGAACACCGTATGCCTTAGTAAAAAACAAGAACTTTTAATGAAAATGGGTCTTTTTCTTTAGCTTACTTTGCATTGTACTAATTTATTGAGCATTCTTTTGATTTTCTGTTCATCGGCATTCAACAAGTGCGTAACACATTTTATATTAGCTAACCTTTCTAAAGTGTGCCCCGAACCTCAACTGAACAAGTTCTGCTAATACTTCATGGAGCCATTATCGTGTAGAGATTAGGGCCTGCATTGTTCGCTAGGTGATTTACTTTAGGATGGGTCTTTCAGGAACAAGTCCATCCAAGCTTTTCCTTAGTACGACTGATACGTTTACAAACCGTTTGAGGCGCTGCTTCCTAATATTCATCCAGACAACTTGTGTAGGATCGAATGAAAACACTAGGGGGGAGGGTGAACAGGGTTGCCTACCAATTTTTAAAACTTTAATTTTAGTCCTAAATTTAGCAAACAATTTCAAACACCCAATCAATAATATGCTCAAAAGATAAATTAAAACTAGCACAATTTATTAAATCAATCCTAGCATGCGAAACTAGCAAACTAATTAAGCAGAATTTAAGAAGCGAAAATAAAGAGAGGAAAAAAGGACACTGAAAATTTTTAGTCTTGGGTGTTTTATTGCAATCGACCCTTTTGTAGGTGAGAACCAAACCGAACGACCCTTTTTTTTTTCTTCTTTAGGCTAAAGAGAAACCCACGATCCTTTTTACTGGTTCAGGATCCAACCAATTTCTTTTTCTCACAACCCAAGGTGTGCCCACACCTTAATACAAAACCTGATATAATAAACAAAAAAAAAAGAATAATACCTCTAAGTAGGCGGATTACACAATTTTGAATCACAAATATTAACATAAAGCTCTCACAAATGTAACTCTCACAAATGGTGCAAGGGAGAGATTTAGAAGAATTTTTTTTGGCACTTTTTGGAGGAGATTCAAGAGGATTTTTGGATAGAAAGCTTGCTCGAAAATTTGTGTTATATGTAGAAAAGAAGGCTAATTTTTAGTTTAAGAATAAATAAGAGCATGCTGAAAAGTAGCCATTAGATCTAGGTCTTAAGGATGAAAGGTGAACATTTATTTGGTAAAAATGAAAAGAAAAACAGCTATAATTTGAAATGAAAAAGAAAGAAAGAAAAAATGGATGAGAAATGCACTCTATGAGGCTTGAAGCCGTGACCTCGCGTAGGGTTGTCACGCATGCTTCTCATTTGCGTCGTCTTTCCAACCTTTTTTTTAAAAAAACCAATCTTCTTTTCATCGTAACTTCTTCGTTTGATGTCTGATTTGAGTGATTCAAAGTGCGTTGAATAATCTTTTCGAGCTCTACGTTGTGGGCACTTAGAAATACTAAAATTATTAGTAAAATAAATAAGTTTGTTATCATCAAAATATTAAGTTTGATTTATTAAGTAATGTGTAAATAATTGCTTTACTTTATTAAGCAATGTGTAAATAATTGCCTTGCTTTATTAATCAAAGAATAAGGCCTTAAATACACCATCAATACACTAGAGTAACTAAACTTTATTACAAATGATATAACAAACTAACCACAGTAGTTAGTTTGTCCTAATACTCCCCCTCAAGATGGAGCCATGATGTTAACGACACCCATCTTGGATAGAAGATTGTGAAAAATAGACAACGGGAGTGTTGTAGTGAAGATATCTGCCAGTTGTAAATTAGAGAGAACAGACAAGAGTTTGATAGAGCCATTGACCACCTTTTCGCGTACAACATGACAATCAAGTTCAATGTGTTTTGTCCGTTCGTGAAAGACAGGATTAGAAGCAATATGAATGGTTGATTGATTGTCACCATAAATAGTACTGGAGCATAAAGAGGAACCTGTAAATCCTGTAGTAGATGTGTGAGCCATTGGATTTCAGCCGCCGTAGTTGCCAACGCTCGATATTCAACCTCGGCTGATGAACGAGATACCATGGACTATTTATTTGCCTTCCATGAAACAAGGGATCTCCAAAAAAAAAAAAGGCAAAAATTGGTGGTTGACTTTCTGGAATCAGCACAGGAAACCCAATCTGCATATGCGAAGGCTTTTATTTGGAAAGATGTGGTGGGCTGCAACAAAATACCTTGGCCAACTGAAGATTTTAAGTAACGAAGTAAATGATGAAGGGCAGCTAGATGAGGCTGCCTTAGGCGAGCAACATATTGGCTGAGTTTGTGCACGAAAATGTAATATCGGGTGGAAAAATCATCAAATACAACAAGTAGCCAATAAGACACCCATAGACTGTCGGGTCGGACAACAAATTTCCATCAGATGATTTCAATTTCTGATGAGGATCCATAGGCAAAACGACATGCTTACAAGCAAGAAAACTAGTGTCTTCTAATAGCTGCAAAGTATAGTGTCTCTATGAAAGATAGAAACCCTACTTTGAGCGTGCCAACTCCAACCCTAGAAAAGATTGTTGAGGACGACTTTTAGATCATGAAGAACGGAGGAAGATGCTCCAGTTATAATTATGTCATCAACATAAACAAGCAATGCAACAAAAGATTCACCCGATCCCCGTACAAACAATGAGTAGTCAGACTTATATTGCATAAAACCAAGAAGCAATAGGGTCTGAGAAAACTTATCGAACCATTAGCGGGAGGCCTTTTGCAATCTGTAGATAAACTTGTGTAATCGACCAACTAATTTTCCCTCTGTCGTATGGGAACTCCATGCTTTTAGCCTAAGCGCAAGTCCATATAAACTTCTTCGAATAGATCCCCATGTAGGAACACATTATTCACATCAAGTTGGATTAATGGCCACTATAAAGAAACAACGAGAGTAAGCAAGACTTTAACAGATACAAGTTTAGCAACCGGGGAGAAAGTCTCAACAAAATCAACTCCCTTCTGTTGAGTATAGCCCTTTGTGGCCAACCAAGCTTTGTATCTCTCAAGTGTGCCATCAGACTTGTACTTAGTCTTATATACCCATTAATTACATCCAATAGAATGCTGATGGGGGGAAAAGGCACAACTGTCTAAGTGTTGTTTGATTCCATGGCTTTTAATTCGTCACTCATAGCTGTACGCCAATGAGAATAAGGAACTACCTGATGGTAAAATTGAGGCTTTAGATGAGTGGAAACATTAAGGAAAAAATTGCAAAAGGTTTTAGTAGCACAAAGTATGATAGAAATTTTTTCAAGGAATATTTGCAAGGGCTAGGAGGTAGGGATGAAGATTCAAGAAGGCTGCAATGGAAGTCTTTGAGATATGTAGGAGGGTTATGTGACTGAGAAGAGCGACGAGGAGCTGTTGAAGTGGAAAGTTTTGAAAGTCTATTTGTATCATCATGGTAAACCTAAGCAAAATCATGAGTTGTTTGAGTATTAGTTGGAAAAACAAGTATATCATGTGGATCTTGCGGATTGATAGGAGGACAATAGTCAGCTGTGAATTCAAAAGATTTGGGTAAAATCAGATCTGGAAATTCATATACAGAAGCAGCTGGTATACTGGCTTTGTGAAAAGGGAACAAAGACTCATGGAACACAACATCTCTGGAAACGAAGAAAACATGATTCTTGATGTCATAGAGCTTATAGCCATTCATCCCTGGAGGGTAACCAACAAATATGGCTGGAATAGCTTGAGGTTGAATCTTGAAGCAATGACCACTCAAGGTGCTTGCAAAACACAAACATCCAAATGCACGCAATATAGTGTAGTCAGCAAGTTTGCCATAGAGAAGCTGATAAGGGGTTTTCCAACCAAGGACAGAGGAGGGCGTCTGATTGATGAGAAAGGTTGCAATGAGAACACACTCTCCCCAAAATGAAATAGGTACTCGTGATTGAAAAAACAAGGATCGAGCAACATTGAGAAGGTGTTGATGTTTTCTTTCTACCACATAATTTTGTTCAAGACGACCAACACAAAAGCATTAATGGATGACACCTTTAGATCTAAAAAACTTAGTAAAAGACAATTCAGGAGCATTATCAGGCCGAAACTATTTAATTTTGGCCTTAAACTGGGTTTCAACAAGTTGGAAAAATCTACGTACTACATCCAAAGCATAAGACTTGTTGCATAACATAAAAACCCAAGTGAATCTAGTATGGTCATCTACCAATTTTAGAAAGCATTGATACCCAGCATGAGTCGGAGTTGAATACGGCCCCCAAATATCACAATGTAACAATTCAAACATGCTATCAACAAGATTATTGTGAGAACGAAAAGACAACTTCTTTTGCTTAGCTAATGGACAAATCAAAGAAGGATCAACAATAGATTGTTTATTTTTAGGAGAAGAGACATGTAAAATACCCTTAATTGCATCTAAATGTTTGTGAGAAGGATGCCCAAGTCTAGCATGCCAAGAGCTAAAAGAAACCATACTAGAAAGAGCATGTGAAACATTAAGAGCAGGATATTGTTGATGTTCTGCAGTGAGGACGTAAAAGCCGTGCCAATGTTCACACTTGCCAATCATTCTCAAAGAAGACTTGTCCTGAATAATGCATGAGTCAATAATGAACTTAATAACAACATGCAAATCTTGTGTCAAGGCACTGAAGAAGATCAGATTGAACCAAAATTTTGGAATATACAGCGCATTAGTTAGTAGAACATGCTGATTTATCCCAACAACACCAATAAGCTCTACAAGAATCCTAGAATGATTCAATAGTGTAACATATGTGTTGGAAACCAGATGCAATGAGATAAAAGCAGAACGCAAGCAGCATATATGAGCAGAGGTGTCTGAATCAATCACCTGCTAACTAGGAGCTAAAGGTAGAGAGGAGCTTGAGCACATACCTGCAACATGTGTTGTGCTGGAAGAAGGCTCAGTACTGGCTTTGGCCTTAGACAAATGTGTCTGCAAGTCATTCATAGGATCTTGACACTGCTCAACATTAAAATTAGGCAGTAAGTCTATCATCATCAATGAGGACTGGTTAACGATAGAGGCAACTCTACTTGATGAAGACTTAGTGACTTGCGTAGATGCAGAAGTGGAGGATGCGACTGGTATAGAGATCAGTGACTTATAACCAGGAGGATAATCGTGAAGTTTGTAGCACTTGTCAACAGTATGACCCAGGGATATTGCAATGGGTGCACAACGGGCGCTCCATCCTTCGAGTATTGTTGGATTGTGGTTTGGATCCTGAAGGAGTTGGCTGGTAGTTTCAAACAAGAAAGGCAGCAGAAGAAAGCGATGGAGCAGCAGAGGGGATGGCACGTTGTTGTGCTTCCTGTGCAACGAGAGCAAACACCCGATTGATGGTAAGTTCAGGTTCCATCAACAGTAATTGAGCCTGAAGTTGACTAAAAGATTCATTCAATCCCATCAAGAAACACATTACATATTCAATCTGAAAATATTTTTCAATTTCCTGAATGCCTCCACAGGAGCAGTTATCGTAAGAACAAGAATGTCGATGAAAAGCAAGCTCGTTCCAAATTGTTTCAAGGCGAGTAAAATAGGCACTCCCCATTTGTTGATTTTGCATCAAATTGGATAAATCATGTCGAAGTTGGAAGATCCGCGGACGATTTTAACACTGAAATCGTTCCTTGAGATCCAACCAAATTTTTCGTGCAAAATCAGAAAAAAGTACACTGGCCGAAATTTCTCTCGAAAGAGAGTTGAAGATCTAAGTAATCACAACACTATTGCAGATGATCCAAGAATTGAGCATTTCATTAATAGGACATGGTAGGGTTTCATAAACAAACCCTAGCTTATTTTGATAGTGAGGGCGATGATCATAGATTAACTCCAGGATGTTTAATTCTCGTCGGTTAACAAATCTAAGACGAGAATGAAACTCGTACTGTCTAAATGATGGAGAAAGTACAGGTTGACGTAGTTTGCAAGTGGTGCCTGAAGAGCTGAAGTCGGATGTGAAGAGGACGAAAGGCGAGCTTCGTTGTCAGACATGGCTGAAAGGATGGAAACGAAGGAAATGCGTCAACACTCATGAAAGACTTCTGATACCATATTAAGCAATGTGTAAATATTTTCCTTGCTTTATTGATCAAAGAATAAGGCCTTAAATAGACCATCAATACACCAGAGTAACTAAACTCTGTTACAAATGATATGACAAACTAACCAAAGTAGTTAGTTAGTCCTAATATGATTGAAGCTCTAAAGCTAACAATCTCCCCCTTTTTTATGATGACAAACCACTTCAAGAAAATAACAATCTCAAAAATGACTATTGGCTATTCTCCCCCTTTTGTTATCAGCAAAAAGTTTTAATTAGGTAATTAAACTTCCCTTAACAAAATAATAAATGCACAAAAATGTAAAGATACATTAAACAACTAGCTCCCCCTAACAAACTCAACCATGCAACTCAGATTCGAATGATGCCAAGTGCAATTTTGTTCTTACAAAAGGATTCTTAATTTAATGGTTTAGTAAGAATGCCTGCTACCTGTTTTTCTGTTGGAACATAATTAATGACAATATTTCTATTTTGCACACGCTCTCTAAGAAAATGATGTCTAATGTCTATATGCTTTGTCCTAGAATGCTGAATAGGATTTTGGTTAAATTGATTGAACTAGTATTATCACAAAAGATAGGTACTTGTTCAAAATTTAAACAAAAATCATGTAATGTTTGTTTCATCCATAAG
>JAOANK020001656.1:0-10026 GCA_026257165.2 Telfairia occidentalis | reverse complement strand
CATACCCTTCACCCACTTACTATGAACTACTTCCCCTATTCACCTTGCTCTTGATTTATGCAGACACTTTCCGAATGAAGCAGTCCAGGTAAAAGAGACACGAAGCCCGACATAAATCTCACGGTGTGAACTCTTAGGGACGCGAGAGCTAGCAAATAACACATCATAAGTGCCATTTCTCTCCCGCTGAAATGTTCTATTTTAGTTTTGGGTATTAAATTACTTAGGTTTATTCCGGCTAAAAACCAACCTAAGTCTAGGCAATTAATCCGAGCATAACACTTGTACCTGATTTTAACCTGCGATGTCTAGGTGATAACCAATTTCTTACCTCACACCATTCACGCATGCTCATAAAACCGGGCTCACTCAACCCAGACGCCAGCTCGATCCCCAAGTAGGAGGTGTTTCGTAAACCGTCAAGTTATATTTTTGGAATAAAAATGTTCCAACGGATCTTTGTGATAATTACGACTTTGTCAATTAGTCTGTTCCGTACAAAGTGGATGTTAGGGCATTAATTACAGTAGGTAAAATTTTCTTTTTCAAAATAATATCTTCTCTCTCCTCAAACTAATTACTGGCTCTAATCTCACAATTCTATCGCTTTATTTTTTAAAATTATTTGCAAAAGAAAATTCACACTCAACTAGAGATAATTATGGAAATTGAAAATTAAAATTCAATTTTTTTCAAAATTAAAACTATGCAAATAATATCCAAATTATAAATCAGATAGAATCTAATTAGTCAACTTCAAATTTGAAATAAAACTAAAAATAAAATCGAATAAAATAATATCTAATCTTATTAAACTAAATACAACTAATAAATGAAATTCAAATGCCAAAATCTCCTAGATATTATTCCTAAAATAAGCGAATAGCAAAATAGCAAAAAGGCAGCGAAAATAATTTGATGATATGCTAAAAAAATGCTCCCGCATTAGTCTTGCTTTGTCAAATTTCTAGCAACTAGAGTTAGGCACATTTCCGATAGAAATTATTTCCCCAATAATGCTTGATTTTATGTCCATTTACTTTGGCGTTTCTCACATTGCTGTCATCTCCTAACATGATAGCTCTAAACCAACGAGACTTCAACTTTCTTGGAAAGAGTTTAAGTCTCGAGTTATACAACAATACTTATGGGCATTTCTCAAAATGTTTTGGAATCAATCTCTTACCATGCCGTATTTTGATCTTCTCCACGTAGATCTTTAAATTTTCATAAGAAAAGTGACGATGGTCTCCTCATTGATTTAGTTGTAGAAATCTCACTGCTCCAGCAGCTGTGATATCAAAATTCAGATTCTTGAAAGCCCAAACAGCCTTGTGCTTTAACTCTAGATGTAGTTGAAAACACTCCCAAAAGTGTTATTTGAAAACCTCAGTTCTAGTAGTTTTTCGGACTTTCCGTTGTACTTTGATATTTTTATTGTTGAATTTGTAGGAACCAAGTTTTTTAAGGTGAAAATATGGATCTGGGTCAGTTCGGGTTGAAAAAGGAGGCGAAGATGATCAAAATCAGAGAAGGAAAGAAGAAATGTGCCTCGGATTAAGTGAAGACCTAAGGCTAGGCATCTCAACACCAAGCCAGGACATAAAGACGGTGTCATTTGCAAGGAAAGACCGCACGCACAAGCTAGAGCAATGGGTAGCATTGAGACGCCGCAACTAGCGTCTCAACGACCAAAAATTCAAACTGAATGGCATGCTCTCCCCTTGCAACAAGCAAATGGCGTTGAGACACTCAACACCGACTGCTCCATGCTCAACATGCCATGCACACTGCTCTCCCCTTGAAACTCGCAGCATTGAGACACCGCTCAAGGCTGCGCACGCACGTATGCCAGCTGTTCATGCAACCTTGCAAGGCTTCGGGGTAGCGTTGGGATGCTACTCCTTAGAATCTCAACGCTACCGCCCCATGACCATGCCACTAAAATGTGCATTTTGGTTATTCTGACATCGGGGCAGCGTCTCTACTCTACCACCAGATTCTATATAATGTTCTTTTTGCCACTAGGGTTTTGGGAGTTGAATTTTGGAGCGATTTTCAAAGGGATTCGATAGAGAGTTGAGTGGGCTACTATTCTGGAGCTTTTGGGGAGTCTGAGAGTGCTTCGGAGCTAGTCTTCACACCTTGGGATCAGGAAGCGTATCTATGGAAAAAACCAACGTACTTTTCATCTTGGAGTTCCCTCTGTCCTCTGCATACTTTATAATGCTCTGTTTTTATGTATTTTCTAGGTTGAACAATATGATGTACAATAGCTAAATCATTTATGTTTTAGGGTGTTGGGCTTTAAAGGCTTGTTAAATGGATTGATTTATGGTTGGAATGCATTTATTTTCTTTTTGCCTTTCAATTTTCATCTTTTAATGCCTTCAATTAACTAGCAATTAGTTGTTTGGATGCTGCATTTATTGTCTTCCTTGAGAGAGAGGGTAATAAATTAGGCCTTGGAAGTTGAACATAGGTTCTTTTATGCACGAGAGTGATAGAGGAACGTGTTAGGTTGCTATTAAATAACTTGTATGTCATTTATTTGTTCTAATTGCAAGGAATTGAATTAGGATAGGTGAATGAGAGTGGCTGAGCTTGAGAGAGGGAGCCCGAATTAATGAAATTATAGACTTGGGTAATTCGAAAAGAAAATATGTTCCTTTAGTAAATTAATCATTTTATTAGGTTGTTAAATTTACCAGCACCCTAAAACCTCCTTTACCTTGATTAATCCACAGTTAGCATAGCTCCTTATTGCTTTCTTTAATTTAGAATCGTTGTATGTCATTGTGTTCCTTAAATAAAATCGAAAGGATTAATTGATAACTAAGGAAATTAGAAATCCCAATTCCTAGTGGACGATACTCGGTCACTTAGGCAGTTTTATTACTATGATTGACCCATGCACTTACGGTAATACATTTTAGGTGCGATCAAGTTTTTGGCACCGTTTTCAGGAAATTTGGTGGATTTTTAATTTTTTTATTATTGAGGCATTCTAGTAGGTCATAAAACCCAACAGATTCCTAGTGGACGATACTCGGTCTCTTAGGCCATTTTATTAGTACAATTGACATGTGCACTTATGTTAATGCATTGTTGGGTGCGATCAAGTTTTTGGCGTCGTTGCGGGGAATTTGGTGTATTTTTAGTTTTTGTTATTATTGAGAATTTTTAGTGGGTCTTAATTTAGGGTGCATTTGTAGGTGATTTTTCTTTTTCCTATTTTTATTATTTTGATGCGTGCGACTTACTTGAGGCACTGATTCTGTTTCTTTTAATCCATAAATTAAATGAACCTGCAGAAGGAATTTTAGAGAACAAAGAGCAGTGCATCAACCGATGGTCGAGTAGGAAGGTGACTCAAGGTTGATTCGTGACTATTTTAAGCATATGGTCCCTAATGCTTAGCTAGGCATCGTGCACACACCATTCAATGTTGCAAATTTCGAACTTAAGCTGGGACTTATCCAAATGGCTAGGGATTGCACATTCAAGGGCTCAATTACGAAAGATCCACATCAACACATTCGACTGTTTCTTGAGATTTGTAATACAATCATGTTAAATGGGGTATCCAATGATTCCATTCACTTAAGTCTTTTTCCTTTTTTTGTGGAGGACATGGCGAAGGATTGGTTGGAAGCCTTACCAGCCGAAGGTATTACGACATGGGACGAGCTTGTCCAAGCATTCTTGAACAAGTTCTTTCCCCTGCTAAGAACCAGAGATTGAGGAACAAGATCACTAATTTCAGACAAGCTGATGATGGGCAGCCTTAGGTGTCTTGGGAGAGATTTAAAGAGTTGCTGAAAAAGTGCCCACATCATGACTATCCGGATTGGTTCTAGGTACAATCATTATATAATGTTTTATCTCGTACTAATAAGTCAATTATGGATGAAGTTGTAGGAGTGTCGATTTTCTCCAACACACCAGCAGTTGCTCAGGCTTTGTTAGAAGACATGGCAGCCACAAGTTATAAATGGACATCAGAGAGGTCTGCACAAAAAGCTGTGGGGATATACAAACTCCATGAGGTAAGTTCCCTAAAGGCTAGACTGGCTTTGCTAACTAATGCATTAAATAATCTTTCAATGCCAAGTAATACATAGTCCATTGCCTCTTTGGCAGCATGTAACACTTATCAGATGACCCATGGGCAAGTGCTGGAGTAAGCTCATTATGTGAATCGAAACTATCGATATCAGTAGCAAGCCCCCATGCAAAATAAATTTAACTATCAACAATTCCAGTTCCCGACTCACTAACATCCAGATTTGTGCCACCATGAAAACTTTTTGTATGCTAATACAAAGATTGTTTTACAGGGACGCCTAGGATTTGCATCTTCATCTTCCTAGTAGCGGTCTAACGATCCATCTTAGAAGGAGATGCTAGGAACCTTCATAAGGAAGTACCAAAACAGAACAATTGCTCTATAGAATAAGGCGAAGAGTTAGAAAAAGGCCTTAAAGGGCTTTCAGGTTCAAGTAAGCCAAATTGACACCACATTGAACATGCATAAGGGTAAGTTTCTGAGTAATATGAAGGTGAACCATAAGGAGCATTGTAAGGCGATCACCTTATGAAGTGGTAAGTCATTGGCTGAACCAGAATAGAGAGTTGAGGTCGCGCCAACGGAACAAAAGGATGAGAATGAAAAGGGGGAGAATTAGAATGAACCGAAAGAAGAAGGAGAAAAGAGAGCTAAAGAGAAATCTGAAGGAGCGCCACCAGTACAGGGAAGTGTTTTAATCCTATCTATGTTATTCCTAATCCCTAACTCTCAACGATTTCAGAAAAAGAAAGATGATGCCAAATTTACTAAGTTCTTGGTGAAGGATGTATCAACATACATATGCAGTGGAATAGGATCATATGCACTCAAATTAGCTTAATTAAAAGGATAAAATCATGCTTAAAGAGGGAGAAAATAGAGAACAAGAATACTTACCTTTGTAGCTCAAATTCTCCTCCTATCTCCGACGGATTGGATCACGAACAAGTCTCGAAACACTACTAGTGTCTTCTCAGCTATTCTCTAGCCTCGGAACGGGATGGTGGGATCCCTTGATTGGTGAAATTGGGAGAGAAAAGAGGAAGGTTGGTGTTTTGGTTCAACACTTGAACTCTAGAATTTGGGAGTAAAATCAACAACACCATCAATCCAACCAAGCACGAATTTGGCTCAAATTTATAGAGCAATTCATGCACAACTACCACACCCATGATTGACACTCAATCATGGTGAGGTAGCATTCAATTTGGAGGTGGCAAATGATGAAGAAAAGAAGAAGGAAAATGAAAAATCATCATTTTCCATTTTCTTTCTTTTTTCTTTTTCTTCTTTTTTTTCCTTTTTGATTTTCTAATTTTGATTTCATAAATTAAAATAAAATATAAAAATCCCAATTTAAATTAAAACAATTTTAATTTAAATATATTATTTTATTATCAAATAATAAAATAATATTATTTTACCACCAATCCTGATTTTCGAAAAAACTATTTTTCTGAATATGAATCTCTATTCATATATACAACATTTAAATCTCATTTAAATGTTATTTTCAACCCCCCTCGATCGTTTAATTCATAACCAAACGTCGATAGGTTATATATATCATATATACATTTAACATTCTCCCAAAATCGAATTTGAACCCTTCGAATTCATTCACCACACTGTTCCAAGGTGTTATCGATATGGCCTAGCCAAGTGACCTTATGGACCTATAGGTCATGAGCTCCAACGATCCGAGATTAACCAGCAAAACTCTTTGACCCAGTTAACCAACATTCGTTAACTAACGGGTCACTCCACTAAAGCACGTAGCTCCACTCTTCTCACTATAGATATATTTGTGTCCATTTTATATAACCATGATCAGTAAGTCGACCCTTCACAGGTTGTTCGTAATCTTAGTTGGGTCAATTACCGTCATACCTCTGAGTTACCTCTTGTTCCTTAAGTACCACTGACCCTCTAATGAACAACTGGTTTGTGGTCTAACCACCAAACCGAACTCCCTCTAGGGCCAATGAGAGGGTGGGGCCCCTTGTTCAAGACCTGAATCAGCACTTAAGGGCATGACCTCTCTACTATCCCTTAAGTCGGGTAGGAGTGAATTCCATCTTGCAGGACTATGTCCCCATCTATCTACCAGGTCTTACCCTAGAAATGGGAGGCATATTGAGCAGATGTTGTTGGGCCTCTCTCATCCATGCAGATCAGAGGATAATCCAGAATAAATAGGACTTTACGGTTAGCTTAGGATTAAGATCGAGTTACCTTGGTCATCAGTTTGAAATCAATCAGTGTTTTCAATGAACGGTGTTATAAAGAAACAGTGACTATTTTGCAATCCAGTCTTATGCAAACTCATTGCATAGAACACTCTTCCACATGAAGGATTTAGGATCATCGTTTGTATCATGTACAAAGCGGGCCACATTCCATAGTGTCCCCAGGAGAAGGTACCCAGCCTAATCCATATACTATGGATTATTTTGGCTATTTACTTAAACTTGATCCATTTTTATGTCTCCACATAAAGTTTAAGCACTCATATTATAGCCATGGGTTCTTAGTTTATTGGATTTATAGAGTTATACTTAATTCAATAACAACTTTACTGAATAACTTCAATAACCACTCTATTGATGATAGAATATGTTTACATGCCAATGAGTTTTAGGACATAAAAACCCAACACTTGGATATATTTAGCAAGTTACTTATTAACATCCATTTTGCAGTTGCATTCGAACAAACGCAAACTATTTCAAATTCATGAAGGATGTCTTATCTAAGAAGAAAAGGTTTGGACAATTCACGAAGGTTAATGTGTTAAAGGAGTATGGTACATTCCTCCAGAAGTAGTTACCAGAGAAATTGAAGGACCTAGGGAATTTTACTATCCCTTGTACTATTGGTAACATTTATGTTGCACATACACTATGTGATTTGGGTGCTTCGATTAACCTTATGTCTCTGTCTGTTTTTTAAAAGTTAAACTTGGGTGCAATACAGCCTAGCACCATCTATAGCTGGCAGATCATTCTCTCACTTTTCCTAACGGTATTAAAGAAGATGTGCTGGTAAAAGTTGACATGTTTATTTTTCATACAGATTTCATGACGTTGGACATGGAGAAAGACACTGAGGTGCCCATTATTTTGGGATGACCATTTTAGCCACGAAAAGGGCGCTCATCGACATTGAGCAAGTTAAATTCACGTAAGGGTAGATGAGAAAGAAATCATCTTTAATCTATCGATTTATGCAGTACCCTGACGAGGTACGTACTTGTAACACGATAGATGTTGTAGATTCTGTTATTGTTGATCTGAGGTGCGTTATGATGTCTTATGCTGAGTTGGGTTAGAAAAGCATATTGAACATTGAATGTGATGATATAGACATGTTGGATATTGATGATGTGCTTCAATCTTCTGATGAATTGTCTGTTTGTTGTGTTAAGCATGAGAATGAACATTTTGCATTTAGAATATATCCATGCATCTGAGTCAAAGAAACCTTCTATTGTTGAAACGAAGCAATTGCCTGATCATCTTAGATATGCATATCTATGTGAATCCTCTACTTTCCCTATAATTTTTTCTAATGATTTGAATAATGTACAGGAAGATAGATTGTTAGAGGTCTTGCATGCACATAAGTCTGCTCTATTATGATCGATTAGTGATCTCAAGGTTATAAGTCCTGCAGGGAAATTATCCGGATTCGATCCAGAACCTCGATGTAGTTGAAGCGGACGCATTGATTGGAGAATGCGGATCACAATGGCGACTTTTTAATAAAAGGATTCTTATAGAAAATTTTTTTGAAAAAACTTACCTTTGGGATGTTACAAAGGCGACAAATCGATGGATGGACGCCACCTAATTTTCTGAGCTATCCTTGATCTACTTTGAACTCGTGTGTGGGCATCTTTTGGGAGAAGTTAGAAGAAAACTAATTTTCTTCCTTAGGAGAGAGTGGGGAGACGCAGGCCATGACTTACTTCTTAGGTTTTGACTATATGTTTCCTTATATAGGCCAAAACCCTGTGGTTTTAATTTAGTTATGAAAATTAAAAACTCTTTTTAATTTTCATAATTAATTGTTCAGCTCCCATATCATGGAATTGGGTGCATGGACTCTTCCATGGACCCTGACACTGAGTTATGCCCCATTGGACTCCTAAAATCCAATAGACTCATTTCCTATGTAATTGGGAATAAAGCTGGTCGACTATCCAATTGGACTTCCAAAGTCCAATTAGCCCAATTATTAATTTATTAATAAGAAATCTAATTTATTATTAATATCCAAATTAAATTATCCCAATTATTAATTAATAAATAATAAATCTAATTTATTATTAATAGCCAAATTAAATTATACCAATTTTTAATTAATTAATGAAAAATCTAATTTATTATTAATATCCAAATTAAATAATTTAGTTAAAAATTAAATAATCTCTATTATTTAATTTTCTCAAAATTAAGTGTTTGTTGCAGAAGTAACAAGCTAGCAAGGGGACCTTATAGACCTGCAGCTTTGACCTCCAATGGTTAAGATTAGTTAGTCCAATTCTTCAACTAACCAACTCCACCATTAACCCAAGGTAACTCCACTATAAATCTGAGGTTGCACTCTCGCACTGTAGATGAGTTATGTCCAGGAATATAACCATAGCAAGTGGTTCTTGGCCCTGTTCAAGGCGGTTCAGCCCTTCCTCAGCTGATTCAGCAACTTTTCAACATATTTGAGTCCAGTTAAGCCCTTTCCAACTTGGTTTGTGATGGTTCGGGTCAGTTTAAGGCGGTTCAAGCACTATTGGAGCCTTATGATTGTAATAGTTAGCTTCGTGTGTGCTTGTGATACCAAAATCAACCCTTTTTTGCTTGATTTGATTTATTATGCATTGTGAATGTATGGACAAATTTAAAGTTAAATCTTGTATGCATAAGATATGCCATAAAGATTTAAAACCCGAACATAGGATAATCATGCTTCATGCATTCTTGTATGTTATAATTGTTATAATGTATATTTTTCAATTTTATCATTTTTAGAACCTAGTACATAAGGGTATTTTAGTCTTTTATGCTATTGATGATGATGTGGAAAATTAGGATTTAGTTGGGAGGCTATATAAAGTCTTGCCAAAGTAGATTGGTTAAAATAGGTTTAGTTTTTGAATGAAATTTAGCCTTTGAGCTTTTTCTTCAAGTTTAATTAGGAGCTTCTTGAACCTTTTGCAATTCATGTCTTGAGTTGCATGCCAAGAACATTCACGTAGGATTGACCATCCTATTTTGTGGAGTATTTGACTTTTGGGCTAAAGGAGCTAATTCTTGTTTGGTGTGTATGTCCTAAAACTCAAATGGCTTGTAAACATATTCTATTATCAATAAAGTCGTTATTGAAGTTATTCATTAAAGTGTTATTGAATTATTCATAAATCTATAATCCAATAAACTAAGAACTCATGGCTATAACATGAATACTTAGACTTTATGTGGAGACATGAAAGTGGATGAAGTTTAAGTAAATAGGAAAAACGGTCCATAATATACGGATTAGGCTGGGTACCTTCTTTTGGGGACACTATGGAACGCGGCCCGCTTTGTATATAATACAAACGATGTGATTCTAAATCGTTCATGTAGAGACATGCGAGTGGGGCGTTCTATACAATCAGTTTGCATAAAACTGGACCGCGAAATAGTCACTATTTCAATATAACACCGATCACTGAAAACAAAGACTCATTTCAATCAGATGACCTAGGTAACTTGATCTCAATCCTAAGCTAACTAGGAACTCCAGTTTATTTGGGATTATCGTTTGATCTACATGAGTGAGAGAGGCTCAACAGCGCCTGCTCAATATGCCTCTAGTTTCAGAGGTAAGATCGGGTAAATAGCTGGGGACATAGTCCTACAAGATGGAATTTACTCCTACCCGACTTTAGGGATAGTAGAGAGGTTGTTCCCTTA
>JAOANK020001598.1:0-10030 GCA_026257165.2 Telfairia occidentalis | reverse complement strand
TATTCACCTATTTGCCTAAATGAGAAATTATTTCCTAAAATACTTAAGCAATTTTGGAAAATAAATCAAAGCAAATAAAAGTCTTCCTAATTGAAAAATAATATGGCTTATTTAATTTCAGAATAATATCTAAGCCAAATTATTCCCAAAATTACATATGAGAATAAAATAATCAAAACTTCCCAAATTGGTGTGGGCGCATGAGCTGTGGTTGAAGCAGTGGGCGTGCGCGCGTAAGAAGGCCAAAGAGGCGTGTGGTAGTGCGCGCGAAGGAGGCTTGGGCATCTGGGAGTTCTGGCCCGCACGTGCGGGCGTAGGTGCTGTGCACTGGCGTGCAGCGTGCATGCTGGCGACATGGGTAGACAGGCGGTAGACGCGTTCGATCGTGGGCGATGAGGTTCTCGTGGGCACGAGCGTAGGCGGCAAGCATGGGTGTGCAGGTGATGGGCGCGCTGTTGATGTGCGGTGCTGGCTGGGTGCGCTGTTGCTCGCGTGCGTGATGCTGTGTGCTGCGCACGTTGAGGCGGTGTTCTGGATGCCTAGGCGCTACTGTTAATTTTCTTTTGATAAAAATACCTTTTAAGTCCTCCTTCTTTGAGCTTTCTTGTCCTCGAATGCCTCGTGATCTTTTCTCAAAATTCCCATTTTTCCCTTGGCTTGACTCGATGGACTTGAGGGCTATTATGATCGTATCATAAATAGTAAATGAGTTCATGATAAAATAAAGTCCTAAGAGTTATAGAAATTGATTTCTCCATGAATTCAACGAGTAGAGTTTTGATTCTTCTCTCCCAGCCTCCACTAAGTTTCTCCTTCTATAAGCTTTGTTCTGTGGAAATAGCAAAGAACACAACTACGGTAGAATAAAATTGTTGCCGAAAAGAAAGACTCGAACTAAAACTCTCTAAAGGACTTGGAATTTTCGAACTCTCCTCTTCGCCTCCTTCTTTTGGCAGCCTCCTTTTCTATTTATAAGCTTTTTTTGTGATTAGGAAACCTATTAGATCAAATCATCCACGTGGCTCGCATTTAATGGTGGATTAAATTCGTAAAAGCCAGATTTGTTTCCGTTTTCAAATTTTCGTAATTTTTGCACGGATTCTATCTGTCTGTTTTGTTAGATAAATGCTTGATCAATATTTCTACTAGAAGAATGCTCCATCAAATATCTGCTCAACAAAATACCCAAAATCAGTAGTAATTTAAACACAAGTCTCTTCAATTCTATTCCAATGCTATTTTAAATAGAATGATGTAACAAGATGAATGCTCTCAAAAGCCATATAAGCAAAACAAAGGTAAATCAAGCATTTATTCCACTAATTAAAGGCAATTTACTTCAATCATGAGGTGAAATCTATCTCAAAAGACTCCTAATAACTTCTTTGGAGAGTTATCAAAATCCCCAAACTTGAACTATTGCTCATTCTCGAGCAATGCTTTAAACTTTTGAGGAAACAAAACAATTGATCTGGTAAACAAAATCTTGCAGTAGAATTCGATAAACAACCCAAATGAAAACTATCAACTATCAAGTTATCCCACATCTCTTTCAGGTCAATCCTTTATCTTCCTTTCATCTTTCTACACATGCCACAAAATTCACTTATTCTAGAAATTCTAACTTTAAGCTAGCTAATTCCTAAATCATTAACTCAACTGTGCAATACCTCAATCAGATTCTCATTCTATTCCCTTCTCTATCTGGCCATTGGATACCCTAGATGTCAAGTTATGCAAATTGCTCAACAATTCTCTCTCGAAAGTAATGCATGCAGCATATATTTTGTTCCCTTCAAGTCACAACCTTTTTCAAGACTCATCTCTTATTAGGAATTTCATTCATATTCTTGGTAGAAAACCTTCATGTTCTAAAGATATTGTAATATTGAGGTAACACTCATCCCTCGTAACTCCCTTTTTAATTTTTTTTTTATTCTGAATATTCACTTGTCTCTTGATTTTTCAGAAGAACACAAGTGTCTAAAGGGAGACAAGTGTACTACAAAGAATAGAGGAATGCACTTTATAGTATTAAAAGGTTTGACAAGAAAAAGGACCAAAGAGACTTAGCATCCTCAAACTTATAATGCTCATTGCCCCCAATGTGCTGGTCAGTAGAGAGGGAAGATCTCCAAACTTAGTCTAAGGCATCCTGGACAAGTTTGATTGGGTAAATAAAATAAACTTCTAATTGCTAGAGAAAAGTTTTCTTAGGGATCAACCAAACTAAAAGCGTTGTCTCTAGATTAGGTGAAATAAATGGACTTATTTGTGTAGAAAGAATCTAAATGGATAGGTTTTCAACCCTTAAAAACAAGAACTAAACTCTCATACTAACTAAATGGTGATTTTCATTGAAAGGGTTGTGAATTATGTTGTTGATGGATCATGTCATTTGCTCTGTAAAGTTTATGCTATTCTATAAAGAAAGTCAGAGTGCTAGAGCAATCTAATGTTTCCCGAAACCCATATAGATTCTATTAATATTAAGATCTGTGGGTACACAAAAATATCGATTCAAAAGGAGGGAGGGGAGGTCCATCATAAGAAGAACAAAAAGAAGAAAAAAGAAAGTAAAAATCGAAGCATAAAGCATATATTTGTAGTAGAAGAGATAGGGACAACCAACATCCATAGAAAGTTTAATCTTCAAACACTGGATCTTACTCCTCCGCAGCCTCATCATGCACTATCAGAGGTGGTGGGATCTAGGAGTTCATCAAGTCATTAGGAAAGGGTGGAAAGTCATCATGCACTATCGTTGGAGGGCAAAGCCTCATTCAGAGCAGCATCATAACGGCGGGCGTAGTTCCAAAAAGTCTGGTGTTGCCTTTCTTAGAATCCCAATCTGCCAATCAGAAGATCCTGTTGCTCCAACAGCCTGTATACTCCACATAACAGTCCTTCTTCTTGCCTTGGTAAAATATTATCCCGTTGTAATTGTACAAGATTGGTGGTATCAATCACACCCTTATCGAATAAGGGAATGTCTTCTT
Source organism: Telfairia occidentalis (assembly GCA_026257165.2). Taxonomy (NCBI): domain Eukaryota; kingdom Viridiplantae; phylum Streptophyta; class Magnoliopsida; order Cucurbitales; family Cucurbitaceae; genus Telfairia; species Telfairia occidentalis. The sequence goes on along the minus strand of JAOANK020001598.1, from coordinate 7,031 downwards.
GATAGATTGGGAAGCCAACCAGCTTACACAATATTGTAATAGTGTTGGGAAATAATAATTTACCTACAGTCTTATTGGCACATAGATATATTTTTGGAATAATGATTTTGCCCACATTAATGCTCAGACTGTGCATTATGGCAAAGACTAGGATGATACGATCTTTCTTAATGGATGAGTCATAAGTGACTGAAAGCAGACACGTCTTCGAGAAAAAAAGCCAGACGTTGGCCTCTGTTTTTAGGAAGGCAGATTGAAACGTGCATGCATCAGTGGGTGATACTCTCCATTGAGCTCCTTTTATGCGTACTTCACAGACTACTGCATTCAATTGTTCTTGAGAGGGTGCAATAACCATTTCATTGTATACTGCATGCAGAAAGTTTTAAAGATTGTAGATACTGTTGTTTGCACCAAGAGAGAAATCAATAGGAACGCCGCGCACCATGGTTTCAAAACCATTACTCTCATAAAGGATTGCATAGAACTCACATACAATGCCCATGATTGCAGTGTAAGGTTTCCTGAAGAAAGTATCCCAAGAATGGTTGATGATACCTGTAGAAATATATCGCAGAAGATCCTCGACTGGTTGAAGAAAGCCTCGCTCTGGGAGGAAGACTCTTTTTTTTATGGTTTGATAGCATTCTTGTGCTGCGTCGCTAATCAGCTGTTCCAGAATGGTTTCACACAAGGGCTCCTTCCCTTTTTGCTTTGCTTTATTAATAGCAAGGGTTTAATTTTTTGGTTCCTTCGACGGTGTCAGTTTCTTCTTCTTCTGTGGTGTGCAGGTGATGGTTCCACAGGTGTCTCTTCTATGGGGTCTTCTATTTCGACTTCTTCTTGGACTATCGGTTCATCTAGTTCCTCTTCTCCTATGGCTTCTTTCTCTTATTCAGTCGAAGCCTTTGGTTCTTTTTCCGCACGAGCTTTTGATTCAACAGGTGGTGTAGAGGGTTCGCCCTCTTGCTCTTGTTCTTGAACGACAGCTAATACTTCACTAATGACTGGTTCAACCTCAACCAGACTTAATGGTGTCACAACTTTTTTAGCTTTCTTCTTCTTTGCTTTCTTTTGTGGAGGCAGTGGAGGGATGGTTTCTTTTGCAGGTGGAGTGGCTAGAGCATCGAGAAATAAATCAACATCGAAATCACGAAGTTTCTTTTTTCTTCTTTTAAAGGCCTTGGTTTCTGAATGCTCGAGGGTTTCTTATGGAAGGTAGAAGGAAGTAATTAGAGAATGCGATGAAGAAGAGAAACAAATTAAGCATAAATATATACAACAAAGAATTGAGGGAAAATCAGTCAGTAGATTAAATTTAAAAGTCCTTAATTAATCCATGTAAAAATAATATTTTTGAAATAAAAATATTCCAATGGATTCGTGATCATTATTGCTCTGTCAATTTGTTCCCTATAAAATAGACATTATGAAAATTATTACTGTAGGTAAAAGTAAATTTTAAATAAAAATATGCTTTCTCTCTCATTAATATTTTCGCTGCATCAAATCTCCTACGGCTGCTTTTATTTTTCCATAATTATCTATAAAATAAAAACAAAAAATTAAAATATGGGAATTAAGAGATAAATATGGAAATTTGAAATTTGGTTTTTCATTTTTTTCGAATAAAATAATAAAAGGTAAAATAAAAAACATAAATAAAATAAAATCTAATTATTCAATTAAAATTTAAGAACCTTAAATCAAACTATCAAAGGAACTGCAAATAGAATAAAATCGAATTTAACTAAACCGAATAATGAAAAAAAAATCATGCCATGTTCTCCTAAGTTCTTTCCTAAAATAAGATAAAATTCATAAAAGAAAATCGAAGGAGCGAAATTGATTTTGATGTTATGCCCAACAATTTCTCTCGCAATATTCTTGCTCTATCAAGGTGTGAGCAATTGGAGAGAAGCACACTTTCGAAGAAAGTTTTCTACCTAATAATGCTTTATCTGCTGTCCATTGACCTTTAAATTTCTTCTGTTATTCTCATCTCTCAAAGTGACGTCTACATATGGGAAATTTTCTAGAATGGTAAAGGTTCCAAACCATCGACACTTTAACGTTCCAGGAAAAAACTTAAGTCCTGAATTATAAAGCAGGACTTGGTTGATCTTTCTCAAAATGTTTTGGACTCAATCGCTTATCATGCCAATTCTTGGTCTTCTCCTTGTAGATTTTTGCATATTCGTATGAAAATTGGCGATGCTTTTCTAATTCATCTACTTGAAGAAATCTCATTGCTCCAACAACTATAGTTTCAAATTCAGATTTTTCAATACCAAAAAAGCTTTGTGCTCTAATTCTAAAGCTAATTTCCCATACATTACGCTATAAGGAGACATGCCTAAAGGTGTTTTTAAACTATTTTAGCATAATTTTGAGCACAAACAATTGCCTCTACCCACTTTGACATATAGTCAACAACTAGCAAATTAGAAGAATGACCATTAGATTGGGGAAAAGGTCCCATAAAATCAATCCCCAAGATATCGAATAGTTCAATTTCTAACATGTATGTTAGTGGCATCTCATCTTTGATTCTAATGTTACCCTTCCTTTGACACTTATCACATGTTTTACTGAATATGTGGGCATCCTTAAACATAGAAGGTACTAAATATCCAAATTGTAATGTTTTAGCTACAGTCCTTTGCCCTCCAAACTGTCCTCCATAAGGTGTTGTATGACAATGTTCCAAGATGGTAGAACTTCTGATTGAGAAACACATCTTCTTTCTATCCCATCAGCACACAACCTATAGATAAAGGAAGCATCCAAGAAATATAAGCACACATCATCAAGAAATTTCTTTAGTTGTTGCTTCGTTAATTCTGGTGGTAATAAACCTATAGCTAAATAGTTAGCAATGTCCATAAAAGATGGAAATTTAATATCAGTAACATGAGCTATTGTAAATAATTGTTCATCTGGAAAGTAGTCTTTGATCTCTGATTGCTGCAACATTTCTTTTGTTTGCTCAACATTAGATAAATGATCTGCAACATAACTTTTTGAACCTTTCTTGTCTTTGATCTCTAAATCAAATTCTTGCAGCAGAAGCACCCATCTGATAAGTCTTGGCTTGGCATCCTTCTTCGCCAGTAGGTAGCGAATTGCTACATGAACTATAAAAACAGTAACTTTAGAACCTACTAAATATGGTTTAAACTTTTCAAAAGCAAAAACAATTGTTAAAAGCTCATTCTTTGTAGTGGTGGAATTCACTTGTTCTTCATTTAAAGTTTTGCTGGCGTAAATTGGATGAATCATCTTGTCATGATTCTGTCCCAGCATTGCTCCAACTGCACAATCACTTGCTTCAAACATCAATTTGAACGGTAAACTCCAATTTGGTGATGAAATGATTGGCGTAGTGGTCAAGCCTTCTTCAACACTTGAAAAGCTTTCAAATACTCTGTATTAAACTCAAAAGATCTATTAGCTTCCAATAACATGCAAAGAGATTTAGAAATTTTAGAAAAGTCCTTGATAAACCTTCGGTTGAAACCTGCAGGGCCAAGGAAACTTCTAATTCCCTTAACAAAAGTTCGTGGTTTCATCTTCTCGTTGATCTTTGTCTTAGCTTTGTCCACTTCTATTCTTTTTTCTAAAATTTTATGGCCTAGAACAATTCTTTCATTCACCATAAAGTGGCATTTTTCTCAGTTTAAGACCAAGTTTGTCTCTTCACATCTTTTCAAAACTTTACCTAAATTATATAAATAGGTGGTGAATGAATTTCCAAATACTGAAAAATCATCCATAAACACTTCCATAATTGATTCCTCCTCTAGACGGTTGCTGAAGCATTGCAGAGTGCAAAAACCATCCTTCTAAATGCAAATGTACCATAAGGACAAGTAAAAATGATTTTCTCTTGATCACCAGCGGCTATACTAACTTGGTTGTAACCAGAATAATACAATAGTAAGCCTAACCTGCAAGCCTATCCAATATTTGGTCAATAAAAGGTAAAGGGAAGTGGTTCTTACGTGTGGCTGTGTTTAGCTTTCTATAGTCCATACATACCCTCCAACTTGTAACTGTCCTAGTGGGAATAAGTTCATTGGTTACATTTGTGATCATTGTCATCCCTCCTTTCTTGGGCACACATTGGACAATACTTACCCAATTACTGTTTGCAATATAATAAATGATTCCAACGTCTAACCATTTGATTACTTCCTTCTTCACAACATCTTTCATGGATGGATTCAATCTTCTTTGCTGTTCTATAGACTTAAAATTTTCATCTTCTAGATTAATCTTATGCATACAAAAAGATGGACTGATACCTTGTTTATCTGCTAAAATCCAACCAATTACTTTCTTGTATTATTGCTTTAGCAATTGAATTAATTGTTCTTCATCTTCTGGCAATAGAGTTGCTGCAATAATGATTGACAATGTTTCCTTCTAAACAAGATAAGCATACTTCAGATGTGACGGTAATGACTTCAATTCCAGCTGTGGTGGTTCCTCAGCAGATGGTTTCATGGGTGGCGATTTTCTGTCATTCAAATCAAGAGTTTCAAATGTTTTCTTATAATGTGAAATCTCACATACCTCTGGAATTGCTGTCTCATAACAATTGATCTTCCATTGGACATTTGAGGGTTCAACATCCCAAAACTATTGAATATGATGCTCTTGTAATTCTATCTCAACTGTGTCTTTCACAATTTCTTCCAACAATTGAACAGCTGAACATTCATCAACTTCTGGTGGATATTTCATGGTATCAAACACACTAAACTTTACCTCTTGATCATGCACTCTCATGGTTAATTTTCCCTTCTATACCTCAATCATCATCCTACCAGTTGTTCGGAAGGGTCTTTTTAGAATTATAAGTACTTCTTTATCAGCTTCATAATCTAAGATGATGAAATTTGTTGGGAATACGAATTTTTCAACTGCACCAAAATATCTTCAATCTTACCTTCAGGATATGTAATGGATCTATTAGCCAATTGAAGTGCTACACTCGTTTTCCTTACTTCGCCCACTTCTAGTTTCTTGTGTATTGACAATCGCATGAGATTGATACTAGCTCCAAGATCACATAATGCTCTTCTCAATTCTTTTCCTCTAATCGAAATAGAAATGGTGAATGAGCCAAGATCCTTAACTTTCGGAGGTAGCCTATTTTTCAAGATTACACTACGCTCTTCAGTCAAAGAAACCATTTCATATTCTCCTAATCGTTTCTTCTTGGTTAGAATATCCTTAAGAAATTTCACATAATTTGGCATTTGCTCTAAAGCCTCTACCAATTGTATGTTTATGTGAAGTTGCTTGAGTACCTCTAAGAATTTCTTGAATTGGACCTCTTGAGATTTATGCTTAAACCTTTGTGGATAGGGAGGTGGTGAAGGCTTGAAAGGAATAACAAGGGTAGAATTTTGATGTTTTGCAGATTTTTCTCTAGGAGTTGTTTCTGCTCCATCTTTATCTCATGTTGTTTCTTTAATCCTTTACTTCACTGCTTGCACTATCTTGATGCTCTGTAGAATTTTGATTCAAACTCTTTTGCGGCAACGAACTTGTTCCAACTAATGGTTTTCTACTTCTGAGTTCTACTGTCTGCACTTGCTCTTTACCTTCTCTTCTTAGTTTTTCAGTATCTGCAGAGAGTTGTCCTTGAGGCCGATTCTTCAATTCACTTGCTAATTGTCCAATTTGAATTTCTAAATTTCCTTAATGAAGCATGTTGGCTTTAAATTATTGCATTGTTCTTGGCCATGTACATCTTCATCATATTTTTTAATAAATTGCTCGAATTGTTAGGATTTTGCTGGGTCAATGGCCTGTATTACTGTGGTGCAAATTGCTGATTTTGTTGCCCAAATCCATTTGTGTAATTTTCTTTCCGTTGTACTGGAGGCTCATGATGATTTCCTCCTTGACTCCAAGAGAAGTTGAGATGATTCCTCCACCCAAGATTGTAGGTGTTCGAATGAGGGTTATTCCTGCTTATATAACAAACAAATGTTGGCAAAAGAATTTCTAACTAAATCTGAAGGAAACAATCTCCGGTCTGAGTTTAGCATTCATTGTAGGTGAAAAATATTTAGTTAAGAATTTTTTTGCCAACTCATTCCAAGTAATGATGGATCATGGAGCAAAGGTAGTTAACCAAGCTTTTGCTCCATCCCTTAGAGAATACGGGAACAATGATAAACGTAGAGCATCTTTAGAAACTCCCTAAATCACAAATGAGTCACTTACCCTTAGAAAATTCTTCAAATGCAAATGTAGATCTTTCGCAGGTAAGCCATGGAATTGACCTACAGTTTGTAACATCTGAAACATCACAGGCTTCATCTCAAAATTTTCTACTTCAATGTTTGGTTTAACAATCCCAGGATTTAATTCATCCAACACCAGGACTGCATAATCTCTGATAGGTCTTTCCTTGCCATTGGCTAGAATAACGGGATTTTTGAAGGAATCGAACTCCCAGTGGAAGCGATTGAACACTTAATGCATTCAAGAATGAATTTGGGAAGAACATGCATTACAAAAAACCAAAATACAGAGAACGAGAAATTTTTACCCTTGAAGTGAAGGATTCGAATTTCCAGTGGAAGCGATTGAACGCTTAATGCATTCAATAATGAATTTGGGAAGCACATGCATTACAGACACCAAAATACAGGGAAAGAGGAATTACTTTTGAAGAGCTGTTTCTTCACGTAAATCATCTGGACGTTGATGAGCAGTAACTCGAACACCACCAATCGGGATCCCCGGTAATCTCTAGAAAATCAAGCCTTGGAAGTGTGGTTTCCAAAATTTGATAGAGGGAATATTGAGAGAGGGAGAATTCTGCAGAAAACGTTGAAGTGAACCCCCTTCACCTGTAGTTCTCGTGTTTTTGTATGTGACAAAGAGGGATGTGAGTGGGTTGAGTGAAAATCTTCCCACTCACCATCTTTTACGTGATAACTCCCAATGGGAGTTATCATTTTATAAAAAATAAAATTAATTTTATTTATTTAATTAATTAACATTTA
>JAOANK020001589.1:0-10030 GCA_026257165.2 Telfairia occidentalis | reverse complement strand
AGTTGGTCTAGTCCAAGTCCTATTTTCTAGAAAGTTGTTGATGTCATTTTTAGTTGTAGTCAAGTCTTTAAGTTGCTCTTTTTGTGGAGATAGTTGAGTCTATTTTTGGCATTTGAGTTTGTATAAATAGGAGAGCTATTATATGAAAATATACACACTTTCACAATTCTTCTCTTCTCTCTAAAGCAACAACAACTTGGTTTATTACAAGTTGTGAAACACTAAGTATCCACAATCGTTTAGCCCAAATGGCATGTGCTAGTTTGAGCAAACCAATAGTGCTTTATATTGAATCTGATTGTTGGAGGCTTGAAAGCTGAACCTTAGCGTGTGCTCAAACCGCGCCTTCTCAAGAGAAACAAGGAGGATGACAATGCCACACCATATCTCACTGGACAATTTGTCTTCATACAAGTTCCACTACCTCTCGCTTTCTATAGACGTTTCAGCCAGGTTGAATTTTGTAATGAATGTCGTCTGACCTTTGATCTACTAGCAAAGCTCGACTGGCGATTTCATCAGCTTGTTTGTTAATTTTTTTATGCTAGCGCAAGCTCTAGGGTCAAGTTATTATATAAAAATGGTTTGAGAGTGAGTATCGTCCTCTTGAGATCGGTTTGTTAATTCTCTTAATTACCAAGAAAATTCTTTCAATTTTATTTAGGAAAATCAATTCATGCAAGGGGTTAGGGAACTAAAATTAAAGCAATTAAACAAAAAAAAAAAAGGGGAAAAAGTAGTAACAACATAGTTCTATGGTATTGAATTAAATTAAATGAAATAAAACTAAAATTAAATGCACTCAAGCTTCATTTATGACTAACTAAAGTTAATCTCAAATTGCATAAAATGAAGTCAAGGTGCACTAAAATTGAATTTCAGTTGCATTGAAGGAAGTTAAGTTGCATTATTTGAACTCAAATGAATCTTCATCTTCATTTAGCACGTGTAAAACAACAATGAATTGAACTACACTTCAAGCTACTTCAAATTACTTCAAGTAGAGCTTTATTTACATATTGGCAAATTACAAATACTTAGTTGGCTAATGGAGTTTTCAAATCTTAGATTTAAAGCTCATTTTATTATATTTTCATTTTTAAAGCTTTCAATTACATTTTTTATGTTACTTTTCAACTAGTAGTTGTTATAGCATTGATACGACTGGGAATTACAATCTTTCTTAATTGACCAATAGCTTTTAGGGTTTGTTTTGGAGAATATATATAACCTAGATTATTCCTTTGTAAAAAGCAAATTTGAGTTTGAAAAATATATGAAATTTGAGCGTCCTTAAGCCAAGAGTTTTTCCTTTGCATTTTCTGTGTTTTAGAATTACATGCTACAATATTCAAGTAGCATTTGATGATGTTATCATGTGGAGTGATTCGAATCTTGTGTTTATAAACGAGTTTTCTCTACTTTTGATCTTGATCATCAATGTACTTTATTCAATAACTTTTCATGGATTGATTCAAAATCAGTTTCGAGATTTTTTGAGATTATATTCTAAAGGTTTTGCTTAGAGAGAAAAAAATTTAGACAAAGAAAATTCAGAGATATATTTGTTAGAGATAAAAAAAGTTCTAGTAATTTTAAAGATAAATATATTATAGTGAAAGATAATTTTAGATAGAGAAAATTTTGAAAAAAAATTAAATTTAAAGAGATAAAAAGGTTCAATATATGTTAGAAGAGAAAGACAAATGAAATTTATAATAAAGAGAGATAAAACTTTTAGAGAGAACGATAAATAAAAGTTATATAAAGATGAAAATTTTAGAGAAACTAAGAGAAACTTTTAGATTGAGAAATCTAGAGACAAAAACTGTTAGAGAGAGAAATTTGTTGGTGAAAGATATGTCATAGGAAAACTGTGCTTACGAAGAAAAAAATAAGTATTTGACAAACATAAAACTTCTTACAAAACTATTGTTAAGATAATTCTTTATAATTTTCAAAACACTTTAAAAATTTGAAAACAAAAAACTAAAGTTGTAACCTCCCTTAAATTTTTATTGTTCGAGTTAATTAAGGGACTAAATTTTGGTTTTATTTTTATGATTATTGGATGAGAAATTTATAAAGATTAATTTATTGGGTTAATGAGGTTTTTATTTGGAAAAATTAAATAATGATTTTCTTGTAATTAGAAGACTTATGGCTACGGTTTAGGTTTGAGGCGAACCCTATAAATGTATTACCTTAGCCACCAAAACCTTTTTTCCTATTCTAAAAAGAAATATGTCATCCCAATTTTTTTTTCCCCTATTTTTCTCCCTTTCACGCCAAATTCACTATTCCCCTCGAAAATTTCCTTCCCCTCTCTCACACCTTCCTCCCTCATATGCACCCGTCTCTCAGAAGGCAGTAGCAAGTGGCGGCAGAAGCTGATCGGCGATCGGGATCAGCGACAGCGACGACAAAGTGTTTTCTCTCTTCCTTTTTTATTTTCACCAACTTTTGTAGCTCTGTTTTGGCTCGAATTTTGAGGACAGCCTCCTCATCACCTCTTCATATCCCAACCAGAATAGGTAAGCCATCAGAATTCTCAAACTTCCTGTTTTTTAAGTTTTTTCCTGTTTTAACCACGTTTTCCCCTCTTTCTCGATCTTTCAAAAGGACAATTTTGGCAAACGAAAGATCAAGAAGCACCAGAAGGTCGAGATCTACACGTTGGTGAAATTAGAATCATGATCGGAGCGGCAATGAGGTGGCACCCATGGTGAAGAGACAATGGCGCAGCTGAGAGACGCTGGCACGACGGAGCGTGAGGAGTTTGCTGCGCGTGAGGCTCCGTTGGGGCTTATTCTGGCGACGTTGAGCTCTTGACGGTGAGTATATTTCGAAACTGGTCCCTGTTCACCAATCTGAGGTGGCGCGTGGATGACACGTGGTGGTCTGGCGGCGACGCGTGGGGCATCTTCTGGACAATAGCGTGTTTTGACTCTCTCTGTAGTATTCGCGCCTTAAAAGTCTTAAGTTGCCTATTCCATATTAGGATAATAATGAATAATTGGCTAATAGGACGTTCTGGATGTATGTGTGCCTTAGGTTGCTTAAAGAATCCATCACCGTTTTTCTTTAGTTTCACTTGCTGTTTTCCTGAGATTTGAAGTAAGTGACTTTGCTCCTGGATAAACCATTGGCTTAGGTCGGTAACTTGTTTGAATTGTATGTTGCATGTGTTGGTCATGCCTATCTTATTTAGTTTGTGAATTGAGCATGATGATGTACTAGTGTGTTAAGCATATTGTGTATATGGTTGTTATGTGATTGTTATATGCCGTGAGTATTGGTTGTATGTGATGTATGGATGCTAGGGGCATTAGTGGAATATTGTATGTGGGATGCCCTGAAGCTTTGGATTGTATGATATGTGTTTGGGACCTATGCATGGTTATAGATTGTTTCATGTTCATAAGTTAGGAGTTATACCGTCTCTAGTGCTGTGTTTGAGGACCTCCATGAATGTATTTTTCACTTTGTGCTGTTGTGTGCTTGAGTTATATCTGTAGGATAATCTATCTTTGCTTAGTGCTGAACAGAGAACCTCCTTGAGATACATTCTGTGCTTTGTGCTGCTATGTGCTTGACGTGCCTCGAGATTGTATACTCTTGTGAGGGTTAGGTAGTAGGTCCCACATGAGTTGCATGACTGTCTGTGTTTACATGTCCGACCCTAGGGGTTGGAGTTATCTACTAGGTATATTTTATATACTCAGCCTTTTCCTTTTATTTGTTTTTTAGGTAAGATCAAGGACTACTTGGGTGAATGACGAGGAGCGGTTGCATAAGGGTCATGGTCGCACGTTTCAGTCTTCCGCATGTGTTTACTTTAAGAGTTGCATTGTTTTAACTAAATGTCGTACAATTAAGTTGTGATTTTATTTGTTTTGAATTTGAGATCTGGTTTGTTTTCATTTGTAACTTTGGAAATTAGTTATTTCTACTTTTATTCAAATGTGATTTCAAGTTTGAAAATTATTCTTTTAAAATTTTTATTTAAGAGCATGCATGCTAGTAGCGACCCTAGGTAGTCTAAGTCTAGAAGTTGGGTCATTACAAAAGTAAGTGATAATCAAACCACTCTATTTTTCAAAAACCACAAACTAAAAATAAAAAAATAAAAAAAAAGGAAAATTGTAATGGGTAGCAAAAAAACATAAAAGTATTTGCAAATCTAGCAAAATTTTTAAATCTGATTTCCATATTTTTTATTATTCCAATTTTACCCTCATATCTGTATCAGTAGATATATCTAATATACTATATATTTGGTATATCAATCAATTGAATACTTTATATCTAGGATTGATATACTTTATATTTGGTATATCAGTCAACTAATGTACCAAACAAAAAGTATACTTGTTTGTAATTGTATTATGATGAATGTTGTTTATTCGATTTTAGTAAATATTGTTTTTATTTTTTTGTATCCTTTTTATGTGAAGTTGTTTTCATTCAACTAGTTCGATTTCGATGATTTTAAGTATATTATCAGTAATATATCAATGCTCATTCAATATGCAATTTCAAGTATATTATTAGTATATTAGTACTTTATCAATGCTCATTTCAAAAGTATTTTAAATATAACATTCGTGTATCAATAGAGTATGACTCCTTAAAAAATAATTTCAAGTATATCATTAATGTATCAAAAGTATAGCAACATTCATTCTAAATAAAATTTCAAGTATAATATTGGTGTATTAGTAGCATATAACATTCATTAGTGTATCATTAGTATATCAGTACTTCTAAAAGATATATTTTTCAAGTATATTATCAACAAACGTTCAAAATTCAATTTCAAGTGCAATATTTATGTATCAATAGTTTATCAACATTGATTCAGAATGGTTATCAACATGGTGAATTGAACCATTATAAGTTAATGATAATGTACTAGAAAAATACCCAAAAACAAATGAATAAGAATTCAAATTAAATCCACAAATAATAACAAATGCAAGAACACTTGTTTACTAATAAATTTGGTATATGAGTGGTAAATTTGGAGTATAAATTATATAATTGCTATACTTTATATCTAGTATATTAGTCAAATGATATATTAAATATAAAATATATATCAATTGACTGATATACCAAATATAAAGTATATCAGTTAACTAATATACCAAATATAAAGTAAATTAGTTGACTGATATACCAAAAGTATATCAGATATACTACTAATATACATGTTGATATACTGACGAGGGTATAATTGAAAAATAAAAAACTAAAATCAAATTTTATATTTTTTTGCTATATTTGCAAATTTCAAAAAAATATTGTTATATTTACTATAACGACTCGACTTCTAGACTTAGACTTTACCTAGGGGTTGCTACTAGCATGCAATTTGTTAAATAAAAGTTTTAAAAAGATTTTTCTAAAATGAGATAAATTTCCATAAACATAACTAACTAAGTTTAAATAGAACGATAAAAATAGCTGGGATCCCAAATTTGAAACAATTAAAAAGGGAAACTAAACACAATTTTAAAAAAATACGACATTCAATCCAACATTAAAAAAAAAAAAAAAAAACTATGCAACTCCAAACGTAGACTCATGCAGAAGACTGCAACGCATGACCATGGCCTCTGAGCAACTCTCCTCGTCATCCATCCATGTAGCCCTTGCTCATACCTAAAAAAAAGAAAGAAAGGAAAAGGTTGAGTATATAAAATATACCCAGTAAGTAACTCCAACCCCTAGGGCCGGACATGCAAACACATACGGTTATGCAACTCATGTGGGACCTACTTTCTATTTCTCACAGAAGTATACCATCTCGAGGCACCTCAAGCACACAACAGCACAAAGCACAAAATATATCTCAAGAGGGTCTCTGTCTAGAGCTAAGCAAAGATAGGATATCCCACAGAGGTACAAGGTCCTCTATTCAGCACTAAGCAAGGACATTCTATTCCACAGAAACACCCCAGCACACAGCAGCACAAAGCGGTGAATACATTCAAAGAGCTCCTCACACACAGCACTAAGCAGATATGGTATAATTCCTAACTAATGAACAGGCAACACACAGAATATAACTATGCACAGATCCCAAACACATATCATATAATCTAAAGCCTCAAGGCATCCAATATACAATATTTCTATAATGCCCCTGGCATCCACAAATCACATAACAACTATGTACTCATCATGCTTATCTTACTAGCACACTATCATGCTCAATTCACAACTACATAAGGTAAGCATGGTTAATACATACAACATACAAATCAAACAAGTTACCGACCTAGCCCTATGGTTTATCTAGGAGCGAAGTCACTTACCTCAAATCTCAGGAAAAATAGCAAGTGAAACCAAGGAAGATCGGTAATGGATTCTTTAAGCAACCTAAGTCCAAAATACCAAAAATACCCTTATCAATCCTAAATTCCAATGAATTAAACAACTAAAAAAGGAATTTAGGGTTTCGAGGGGCAAACGACACTAGGAAGACACCGGTGTTTCAGAACCAGTTGTAGCCCACGCACCGCCACCACGCGCCGCCACGTGTCGCCACCATCCAACGAGTGCTTCCCACGCGCCACCTCAGATTGGAAAACAGGGACCAGTTTCGAAATCTACTCACCATCAGGAGTTCAACGCCGCTAGAATCAGCCTCAGAGGATCGCCGACGAGCTGCCACGCGACCTGAAGCCTCGGTGCGTGTGTCACACGTGCCGCCGCCCGTCCTCCTTTGTGTCGTGCATGAGCTTCCATCGCAGATCCAATCGTGATTCTGATTTCACCAACGTGTAGATCTCGACCTCTTGGTGCTTTCTGACCCTTTGTTTTCTAAAATCGCTCTTTCGAAAGACCGAGAAATAGGAGAAAACTTGGATGATGAGGAAGTTGTCCTCAAAATTTAGGCCAAAACGGAGCTACGAAAGTGGGTGAATTCCAAAAAGTAAGAGGAAAAACGTCTTGTCGTCGCTGCCACTGATCCCGATTGCCGACCAGCTTCTGTTGCCACCTACTACTGCCTTGTGGGAGATGGGTGCACGTGAGGAAGGAAGGTTTGGTTGAGAGAAGAAAAATTTTTTAGGGGGAAGGAGTGGGATTGGCGTGAAGAGGGAGAAAAAGAGGGGAAAATTTTGGGTGGCGTTTTTCTTCTTGGAATAGGAAAAGGATTTGGTGGCTAGGTTCCTTAATGATGTACTTATAGGGTTCACTTCAACCATAAACCCTAGTCCTAAGTCCTCTAATTACCGGAATATCATTACTTAAATTTTCTTCTAATTTTCCCAAAATAACAACCCCCTCTAAATCATTAAAATATTAAATGCAAATTCTTCCTCCAATAATCAAAAAGATAAAAACTAAATAAAAACTTTAGTCCCTTAATTACATAATTCAACAAATCATAATATGAATTAATAAAAAAAATTAAGGGACGTTACATTTACAATTTTTTTTTAAAAAAAATTGCTATTCATGCAACCGACCCCTAAACGAACTCTAAGTTAATAGATATGGAACATGTAGACATATTGTTTTTCATTTATTTAATGAATGTATACATATACAAAAATTTGAAATGTGGGTAATAGTTACCTAATGAATTTAAATTCTTGTTAAATAATCAATTTTAAGGACTAAAATAATATTTTATGCGAAGTTTAAAAAAAAGTATATACTAAAACAAACAATTGAAAAGTTGGAAATAAGTTTAAAGTATGACTTTAGTCTTTAAATTTTCAAGAATATGCCTAATAGCTAGATCTTTAAACTTTAAAAAGTATCTAATAGGACTCTAAATTTTCAATTTTGTTTCAATAGGTTGAAGTTTAAAAATATTAAAGAGGTTCATGTGCTGTCAATTTTGTGTGAGATATGTCTGTGCATTTTAAAAAATGTTGAATGTGATAATGATGATTTATTACACACAAAATTGAAAGTTGAATAATAAAATAAAATATTTTTAAACATCAAGAACTTATAGAATCTAAAATTGAAAGTTTAAGAAACTGTTAGATACAATTTAAGATGACAGAATAAACATATAATTTAACCTGAAAAAAAAAAGAGAAAATTGGGTGGGGAAAAGTAGATATAAATCATATTCCCAAGCTTCAAGGGTGGGAAGAGAGAGGTATGGAAATATGGGGAGGGTAGGATGGTGTGGAACTTTGGATCCCCTCGTGTGATAATACAAGAACAAAGGATGGGCGAGTGGGAGAATGTGGTAGCAATGATGATAGGAGAGAGAGGCAGAGAGCAATGCACGCCGCACGCTCGGAGGTTTTATTACCACAAAACCACGTCCCGACACTGCGTTCCAAGCACCCATGCATTTGTCTCCTCTTTCCATATTTCCTTACTTTTTCCTCTAATTATTACGATACAAGGTACCCTAAAAATTTCACTTTATAGTAAGAGAGAGAAAGAGAGAGAAATTAAACACAAAGGAAAGATTAATTATTATATGCATGGCCTGTTAGAGAGAGAAATTATTAGGTGGTGACAATGACCCCACCACACCAAAGTCTTTGGTGTTGTTATCCTGATTCCTACCCGACAGCTCCTTCACGCCAATGCCTTTCTCTCTCTCTCTCACTACATCTCTGTTTGTAATGTTCTGTTTGTCGTGTAATTGTCGATGAAATTTTTAAATCTACGTGCCCATCATTTGCTGCTTTTCGTCAGCATCTTCTTTTTGCACGCCTCCCTCTATTCTCTCTCTTTCCTCCTTCCCAACCGAAAACAAATTTTCTATCCCCACGTTCTCCAAAAACACACCAACTTTTTCTTCTAAAACTCATCTTTTCTTTTTCCTCCATATTCTTCAACATTTGATTTTGTTTCTTTTTAAAATTTTATCCATTCTGATCTTTTTCTTATATATATTGCATTGTTTTTGCTTCATCTTTGTCAAACAAGTAAATTAGATTGAGGGTGAGGTGACAATGTTAGAAGTAATGATAAAGAGAGCACAATTGAAAGTTGTCTAAACAAATAAAGATATACTAAACACTTATATGGTGTCTATCAAGTACGTTAGCACCTCAGAATACTTAAATTAATTCAACTCTCGAACTTGACTGAGTTTCTATTAGTAAAAGTGTAGTTTCAAAGGTTGTTATGATTATAAGCTACTTGTAGTATGTGTATTAGGCACGTGTACATCACAACTTAGCCTTGTATATGCTGTGGATCATAGCTCGACAATGGCTTAAGCTCGGATGTATATTGTGAATGGCTACGATAATATTGGTATCTTGTAGGATTGATTGACACTACAACGAAAAAATATATGGTAGGCTATATTAACACATTGTTAGTTGTCTAGCCTTACAATATGTTTATAAGCTTTCAATGTGAATTTTGTCAACTCGTTGATTTTGAGTGTAAAAGATGTGAATAAATATAGGCTAGTTAGTTATCCGCTTGAAATTGTGGGTTCTCATATGGCTGGGCTACAAATCCACCTGTGTAGGTGGCATTTAAATCTCGTGTCAGATTACAACCCTGGCTCTAAGCTTTTTCTAAGCCCACCCCATACAATAATTACCAAGTACATAGATGTCAGAGTACTGCTTGTAGAGCGTATTATATATATATATTTTTGACAAAAGCTTGTGGACTCTAATTAAATTATGTTATTAAGACTCAGATTATTTTTATTTTAAAAATACTACCTATAATCAAGGAATGAAAAATCAATAAATTTTGCCAAAATTTCGGTGAAATATAAAAATCGGCGATCCTCGATATGGATACGAGGGGTGAAATTCATTTTTACCCCCTGTATCGACAATATATCGCTGATATTCCGATATATCATTGATACGTCGAATTTCTTATCTAAAATTAGGCATTGGTTGGATGGCATCAAGCGTTCTTTGAGTTTCTCTAGCTTGTGAATTTGATTCCTTCGCGAAGCAGTTGCAATTATTTAATTATTTTTATTTTATTTTCAATTCGAAACTAATTTTTCTTTCTTTTTTTTTTCTTTTTTTTTATTTTACCATTTATCCACTATTTTCTTTCTTTT
>JAOANK020001569.1:0-10031 GCA_026257165.2 Telfairia occidentalis | reverse complement strand
TTAGAGAGAAAAAAAGTATATCAATGATATTGTTAATATAGCAAATATGAGTGTATCATTATATAGTTAAAGTATAATATTGATATTTCAATTGTATGTCAGTATTAATTCAAAATGCATTATAAGTACATCATTAGTGTATCAATAATATATCATAATTTGTTCAAAATACAATACTTGTATTACATTAGTATGTATCATCAGTTTATCATCACTTATTCAAAATTCATTTAAATATAACATTGGTGTATCTATGATATATTAGTAGTCATTAGAAATTCATTTCAAATATATCGTCAGTGTATCAGTAGTATATCGATTCATTCTAAATCCACTTTAATTATAATATTGATGTATCAATACTCATTCAAAATGTAACTAAATTATATCAGTAGTGTATTGGTAATATATCAACACTCATTTAATAAGAAATTTCAAGTATATTATTAGTGTATTAGTAGTTTATCAACACCCATTCAAAATTTATTTAAAGTATAACATTAATGTATCAATAGAGTGTGACTCATTAAAAAATAATTTCAAGTATATCATTAGTGTATCAGAAATATAACAACATTCATTCTAAAGAAAATTTCAAGTATAATATTAGTGTATTAGTAGTATATAACATTAATTAAAAATTCTTTTTCAGTATAACATTGGTATATCATTAGTACATCAGTACTTCTAAAAGTTACATTTTTTCAAGTATATTATCAACACCCGTTCAAAATTCAATTTCAAGTGTAGCATTGATGTATCAATAGTTTATCAACATTCATTTAGAATGGTTAATCAACGTGACAAATTGAACCATTGTAAGTTAATAATAAATAATACTCTGAAACAAATGAATAAAAATTCAAATTAAGACCACAAATAATAATAAATGCACGAACACCTGTTTATTGATAAATTTGCTATATGAGTGGTAAATTTTGTGTATAAGGGTCTGTTTGGCATCATTATAGAAAAAAGTGATTTTTGAAATAAAATTATTTTTTTATGAGTTTTTTTTAAAATTAACCATTTAAAACGTGTTTAGTATAGTTTTTTTTAAACTAATTTTAGATAATCATAAGTGTTTTTTTTTAAATATTAACAAATAAAATTCATTTTAAAAAAATTGGATTAATTTAAAAATTATTTTTAGATAATCTATTTCCCTTGTGTTTCTTCAAAAATAGCTTTTAAATTAATCTAATTTTTTTAAAGTGCATTTTATTTGTTCAATTTTTTTAAAAAAAATACTTTTGATTATTTAAAATTAGTTAATAAATTATACTAAACATATTTTAAATTGTTAATTTTTTAAAAAATGCTCATAGAAAAAGTAATTTTATTTCAAAATCACTTTTTTCTATAGTGATGCCAAACAAACCCTAAATTCTATAATTGTTATACTTTATATTTGATATATTAGTAAAATGATAGACTAAGTATAAAGTATATATTAGTTGACTGATATACCAAATAGAAAGTATATCAGTTAACCAATATACCAAATATAAAGTATATCAGTTGACTGATATACCAAAAGTATATAAGATATATTACTGATATGCATGATGATATACTAATGAAGGTAAAATTGGCAAAATAAAAATGAAAATCAGATCATATGTTTTTTTTGCTATATTTGCAAATTAAAAAAAATTGCTATATTTACAAATTTTTTTCAAAAAATTTCTATTCATGCAACTGGTATGTTATTCAATGATTGATTTTGTGTCAAGCTTGATTGACATCAGTGAGTTTTTATTTAGAGATTTTTATATTGCTTTTTGTTAAAATTAGTTGGTGAATTAGTAGAAATGGTAAAAATTATAATATACTTATCTAAGTATGAGGTCTAATTTTCTTTGAAAGTTAACGGTGAGATTTAATACAACTATAAAATTTAGGAGTAAAAATTGATTTTTTTCCAATTTTATTTTACACTAAATATATCAAATGGTCTTTGATAATCTTTAGGGTAATTCTCAATTTTGTTGTTTAATCTTTTTAAATTCTCAATCTTACCCTTATTGCATCGAAAATTTTCAATTATGTCCTTCCAAATGATATTGCTTAAAATTTGATAAAAAATATATTTTTATATCATTAAATTATTGTTTTATTAACATCTTTGAACATCATGCAAAATTGGACACGTCACATAAAAAAAATAGATTTGGTTGAGAGATGGGTCGTCAACTTTTGCTAGGAGAATTGAATTTCATATCTCAAGTATGTTCAAATCATGGGCTCGGCCCAAATTACATTGCAAATTGCTTTACATTTATTTGTGACACTCTATTTTATTCTTTCACTTATTATGCGCCATTACCTTTAGTGTTTACACTAGGGTCGTTATTGTGTATATCTTACACCTTTGTACACTAAATTCAATAAAATACAAATCATTCTCGGCAGCCTCCATCTTTATTCCTATTTTAACTTGGTATCAGAACTTCTAAAGTTCACGTTGTTTTTCATCAATGGACCTGGGAAAAGAAACAAACACAACTCAGTCATTTGGAGGCGAATCTTCATTAGCGAATACAACAAGTCAGACAATATGAAGTATAACAAATCCATTGAATATGTTAAAAAATGCTCTCAACAATATTTTGGCAGTCAAATTAAACGACACCAACTACACTCCATGGAAATCAGTGGCCATAGCAGTCCTAAGAGGGCAATGGTTGGACTCTTTTGTCCTCCAAACAAAGGCTTGCCCACCTAAGAATATCACAAACACAGCCAAAGGCAACGCAGCAAAGGTAATTCTAAATCCTGATTATGAAGAATGGATTACCATTTGATTAAGCCTTGTTAGGTTGGCTATTCGATTCGATGGAGCTCACGTTGCTTGTGATGTAGTCAACAATAAGACATCACGTGATGTGTGGAAAGCTGTTGAAATGAGTTTTGGTTTAAACAACAAAGCAAGATTAAATCAAATGGATTTGCTTTACAAACGATAATAAAAAACACTATGAAGATGACTGACTATCTATCAAACATGAAACAGATTTATGATAGCTTGACATTGGCTGGAGAACCAATAAGTGAAGGGTACTTGATTTCTAATGTTTTAACTGGTTTAGATGCAGAGTATCTCCCTATTGTTTGTCAACTGAACAATCAAACATCACTCTCATAGCAAGAGCTACTGTTCGGTATGAGAATCCTAGAAGGGAGGAAAGGTGAATAAAATTTAATTAAAACTATATAAACTTTTTCCTAAGCGGACCCAATTTAACAAATAATACACTTTTTAATAACAATTAATAAAAATCCTAATTAGTTCTAAAAACAAGATTGATAAAAGATATGATAAAATAAATGTTATCAATCTTCTACAAACAACAATAAATAAAAATTTAAAGCAAGCAAGCAATTTCGAAATTAATTGCGAAAATAAATAGGAGAGAGCTAGAGAAAGTGATATCATAATTCTATAGTGGTTCAGTCAAACTCGACCTACTTCACTTCACAAACACCTCTTGAAAATTTGAATAACAACTCTTGACTCTTTCCATGGCTCAGAGACCAACTGTTACAATGTTATTTTTTCGAGAGCAAGAACAAAACTTTTTTTTTTCCATGGTTCAAGATTAAAACATTATAAATGCTCTTTTTACGGGTTTAAGGGCAACTCTTACAAGATTAAGAATTTAAGAATACACTCAATAAACTTCTTAAATAGGGTTGATTTACAAATTTGAACTCATAAGAATTTTCACATCTCATAATAATAAATCTCTCACAAGAATAAGATAAAAAAAAATTGAGAGCTTTGAAAGAGCAACAATGGAGATTTTTTGATTTTGGAGAAATTAAAGAATTGTAGAATTGTTGAGTTATTTTGAAGAAGAAGATTGGTTTTAAAAAGAGAGGAAAATGTAGTGAAAATTAATTTTAAAAGTAAGTTTAATTTGGACCATTTGATTTGAGTAAATAAAAATCAAGGGTAGAGCTTTAATGGTAAAAAAATAATTTAAAAATAATTTAAAATCAAACTCCAACAGTAAAAAAAATAGCACGCGCAAGGGAGAAAACAAGCGAATCACACACGCTCAAAGCTTGAAGCATCAAGTACGTGGTCTTCACGCACGCGTGATGGGCCAACCACACCAAAGTTTTATTTTTATGTTTTTTAATTAAAACGAAAGTTACCACTCACACACACACACACATATATATATATATATATATACATATAATAAGTAAAAACGTTTGCCATGAGTTGCTCTCGTTGGTCCGAATAAAATGATATTAAAAATTTACTTTTTGAAATTCGATTTTCTCTATTTTTTTAAAATCCTTTTGCCACATGTTGGTAAATTGTTCGTGCACGTCAGCCCTCTATAGTTTGCCACGTGTCCAATTCTGATTGGTCTGTATTGATGAATCAGTCTCCACGTCATCCACCAGGGGTATTTTCCATCCAACTTATTTTGGCCAAAATCTTTTCATTTGAGCTTTGATTTGAGTGATTCAAAAGACGTTGGAGCCAGTATTTCAAGATCTATGCAATAGACTATTCAAATTACTAAAATTGTCAATAAATAAAATCAAGTTTACTATCATCAAAACATTAATTAATTAATTTGAGATTAATAACCAAAAAGCCAATAGCTATATGCTACTTTTTTAGCCTTTGAGAATACTCTAATCCACCTCAATGCCTTATGTAAATGACCTAGCTAACATGACATCAAACTTAGTTCTCAATAAAGGAGGGCATACTGGAAATATAAACAACAAAGAGGGTTCTAGAAACTAAAGCGACAACTAGAGGGGTGGGAGAAACAATGGAAATGATGAAGGTAGAAGAAATAGAGGAAGAACTCAGTGGTTGCCTATATTGCAAGCCTAGAAGTTGTTAATGACCAAAAATGATATGTCAACAGTGGAGCCAACTCTCATGTGTGATCAATAATCAGAGTGTTCTTGGCCAGAAAGCTCATTACAAAGGGAATGAGTCTCTTATCTAGGTGCTGGTTCACAATACCACATAATTCATATTGGTAACTCCTATCTAAACTCTCTTGATAGAAATATACTTATATTAAAAGATATTTTACATGTTCCCTCCATTACAAAGAATATTTTGAGTGTTGCAAAGCTCACAAATGATAATAGAGTTTTCATAGAGTTTCACCCATATTTTTGCGTTGTGAAGGACAAGGCCACTGGTTGTGTTCTACATTAAGGGAAATTTAAAGGTAGATTGTACCAATTGGAGCCAATAAAGAGTAGCCAAAACCAACCTTCACATGTTGTTTTCTTCACAAAAGGTCTTTTGTCCTCCACAAATAATTGTGCTCCAAATCTTTTGAGTCAAAGTCCTAGCTTAAAAATACTGTGAAACAAAGCATAATATTTGTGCTTATGTTCTATCTTTGAACTCCAAAAATGAGGTTTGACATAAGAGATTGAGCCATCCCTCAAGTACAGTCCTTGAGTCTATTTTAAAGAGTTATAATCAAAAGATCAGTTGCAATGAAATTTCCTTTTGTGAAGATTGTCAATTTGTCGAAAGTCATGCCTTACATTTCCAACTTTCAAACTCTCATGAGACCATTGGAACTCATACATTCTGACCTTAAACTTGGGTGAGGTGCAACCCATCACAATATCGCTGTAGTTAGCAGATTGATCCATCACTTGCCCTTGAGGTATAGTGGAGGACGTTCTTGTCAAGGTCGACAAATTCATATTCCTTGCAAACTTTGTGGTGCTTGACATAGAGGAAGATGCTGAGGTATCCATCATCCTTGGGAGGCCATTCTTGGCCATTAAAATGGCATTGATTGATGTGCAGCAAGGTAAGAGCTAACTTTAAGGGTGGACAACGACGAGGTAAAGTTTGATATCTATAGCTCTACGAAACACCTTGTTGAAATTAGTATGTGCTATAAAGTAGAAAATTTAGATAAACTTGCTGCCAAGTCTAAATCTGATTTTGTTGTGGTCTCTTCTGCTGTAGATGAAAAGAATAACATGTTGAATTCTGTTTGTGGTAGCCTAAGCAAATTGCATGAGGTTGAACTTGTCATCCATACTCCTAGTTCTGTTTCTTCTTCTGTGTCGAATTCTGATTTTGTTGGACATGTTAAAGATAATCCTAGGACTGTACTGCATGATTAAAAGCTTGAAAAAGATAAGTCTTCCGATATAAAATTAAAACCCCTACTTGCGCATTTTAGGTATGCATTCTCTGATTCTTCTACTCGTGATGTTTTACCTACTATTGTGAGCATCGTAGAAGAGAATACTTTTCTAAATGTGCTTCATAGGATTAAGAACGAATGTGGGAAGGAGGCTCAATGGATATAGAACATGGTGGTAAAAGACCGATGATTTAATGTCCTATCCAGCTAGGGACGTTAAATCAAGCGCTTCTTGGGAGGCAACCCAAACATTTCTTTCCTTTCTCTTTCCTCTAGTTGTTTTTAGTTTGTTATTGTTTGTTTTTGTGAGCCCAGATATTCCTTGAATTTCTATTTCTGGCCCTTTGTTTCAAGAGTCATACCACGCTGTACTCAGTCCACTTGCTTGTCGTGTTGTGGACCATCTCACTCTACAGGCCAGTACCGTTTACTCTTCCATTGTCTTTTCTTTTTCATACATTGAGGACAATGCATGATTTTAAGTTTGGGGTGGGGTGTCCTGAGTACTGTGTGCTGCTAGGATAGATAACATGTGAATTGTGTACTGAGCTCCTGAAAATGTTGTTGATTGAGATTGATTTAGAATGTTGGATAAATTTTTTCGATTCGATTAAATAGTATGATTGGTTGATCGCCTAACTTTATGGCGAAAAGTAGAATTGTTAATGCTTGAAGGTTGAGGACTATGATTATCCATGATTTGTTGTGATGTGTATGTAAGTTGAAATAGAGAAATTAGTAGGCATATTTTTGAAGTTAGTCATGTTTGAAATCCTTCTTTGAATTCCTTGTATTTTGAGCACGTAGTCCCGCTATTTATAGTCTAAAGGCTTAGGGTGTCACTAATGACGTTACACTTAAGATATTTCAAAATGGTCTGATTATTAGATAGTGAACTTCTAGGTTAAAGTAGCTTATGATGAAACTGAATTTTTCTAAATAAAATATGTCTAAAGAGGTTCCTCTTCCTTTCTTTAGGCCTTAGTCAATAGGCAATGTAAATGAAAATG
Source organism: Telfairia occidentalis (assembly GCA_026257165.2). Classification (NCBI taxonomy): domain Eukaryota; kingdom Viridiplantae; phylum Streptophyta; class Magnoliopsida; order Cucurbitales; family Cucurbitaceae; genus Telfairia; species Telfairia occidentalis. The sequence goes on along the minus strand of JAOANK020001569.1, from coordinate 2,857 downwards.
CAAAAAGAAAGTGAGTATTGTCCTAGAATAGAGGTGCTGCTCCTAGTTTGATACTTAACACCTAGGACGCGGGAGTAAGCCAAAACGAAGGTAGTACATCTTGACTAGGCTCTACTTTTAGATTTATTGAGAAAAAAAAAAAGAAAAAGCAAAGAGAAAAAAAGAAGAAAGAAAAAGAAACATTTGCCTTAAGCTACCTTAAATTAGAAACACCCACTTGAAAATAATTTAGTGCCAGAGTAGGGGCAGTGTTCGTGTGTGTGTATGTGAATAAAATCACACAAATCAATGTGCAAGTGTACACAGTTAGCAGCAAGTGATAAATATTTTTATATTGTATCCACATGGATTGGCGGTAGATTTTAACCCATTCGCGTTTGTTTTCTTAGTGAATTCTAGGTAACAAAAAGAATGATTGTTGACTATTTTTATAACTAATGCTGAATCAAAATTAATGACAGAATAAAAAGAATGTTGAAGCGGTAGTGACAGTGAGAATGAGTTCAGATTAAGGTAACATGTTATTTTCCTTGACCTAGAATGCTGAAGCAAAAGAATTGCAAGATAAATTCACACAACAATAGTCTTTCAGAATCCTCCCAGATTTTCCAAATATCTTAAATTAATTTTCACTAACTTATATGAATTAAATCTGTTGTTTTCATGCATTAGGTGAGTGATTATTTCTAACCTCCTCACTTAGCCAGCAACTAACCTAATCTAGAGGCTAATGTGTTTTAAAAGTAAACTACTTCTCATATTTTCTTCTGAAACTTAGAGAAGATATTCATGTGTGTTGGCCAAATGGACATAAATATTAAGCAATAGAAACACTTATAAAACAAATCAACCCAACAAACTCTTACTTCGAAACTCAAATCAGTTCAATAACATCTCCCTTAATTCTCACCCAAAGGTGATTTAGTTCATGCTAAAGTAAAGCGAAAACAGTAAAGCAGTAAACGAAAACATAATGCGTGAAAGCCTAGAGAATTTCCGAATGAAGTCCTCCACAAAGTTCTGTGAGTTGAATCGCTTCTTCTCCTTCAGCCTCTGGTTGCAATCCACTATGTTACCGCAAGTGTACGAGTCAAATTGTAATATAAAACGACCTTAAGATCGAGTATCGTCCTCTGAGAATCGGGTTATTAATTTTCTTAGTTTTCAATCAATTATTCTAATTTTATCTAGAGATTAGAAAGTTAAATTTAGTGATAAAACTAAAAAACAATAACACTAAAAAGTTGCATGCTTAGGGAAGAAAATTTCAAGATAAGAGAATCCTAGGGTGTTGGTTTCTTTTTAAGCTAATTTAATTTGTTAAACAATTTTAGGTCTCTTTTAAATGCTAAAATCCTAGACTTAGAAATTCTAATAAATTAAGGTTTGCTTTCTCAAGTTCACATATCCTCACATTCAATTAACATGTCAATTTCTTGCAATTGTTAAGAAAATATGGCAATTGGAGTGATTCTAAAATTTTTCTCAATTTAAACCTACCAATTTCATGCATAAGTTTCAAAGGCCTAGCATTGGAGTTCTAAATATTGACATACTTTGTTAAGCTAAATCAATAATTCAAAATCTATTCCACATTATCATGCTAGAATATCAATGAATTACTCAATTAGTAGGAGGATTTAGCAATCATAATTCAACCACCAAAAAAAAAAAAAATCAACACATCAAATTAATTTTAAAAAATCCAACACCCCAAGATTACAAGGTTTTAGCCACACATTGACTTCAGAATATCAAAAATTTAGTTTGCAAAACAATAGCAAAAAGTAAAGAAATGAGGAAGAAAAACTCCTGCATTGTCTCGACATCGTCGCCTTTGTCAAGCCGCTCCTCGTGCTTTTAGTTTCCACCCACAAACACTTGGAATGACTCATCCTCGTTTAGCACACTTGAAATCGACCTTCTGCTATGTCTCTCGAAATTTTCTCTCCCAAAAACAACTCTCCCCTTGACCTAGAAAATAAGTTTATTTTTATAGAAATCATCGTAGCGTCGAGACGCTATGCCTAAGTATTACCAAATTGCCATTGTGTTTTTTAAAGAAGAGGGGCAAAAATTCGAAGTAGCGTTTTGACGCTGTAATATAGCATCTCAACGCTGCATTGAAAATTCATATTCTGCCTTTCCAATTCGTAGTATCGTTGAGATGCTACTACTCCAGCGTCTCAACGCTGACGCCTTCTATCTTTTAGTTATAATTTGCGCATCTCAACGTTTGCCTCTAGCGTCGAGACGTTGGCTCTCGGGTTGCTTCTTGATCTTTATCATTGACTTGGTCAATTTTTTGGGCTGTATGGCTTATTTTTCACCCTGAACAACCTCAAATTTATCATTTCCCCTAGAATGCTCGATTCCTACAAAATTTCAGAAATAAAAACATCAAAAGTACTCATATAAAATACAAACTACTAAATTAAAGGCCCTAAAATAGCACATTTTGAGTGCTATCAACCACCCCAAACTTAGAGTTTTGCTAGTCTCGAGCAAAATTAGAGTACAAATAAATAATAGAATTTCAATGCTAGTATGCTTCAGACTTTTAACTCAAAGAAGGAAACATGTAATGAGCTCAATAAAGAAAATGTTCATGCACATTCAATCAGTAGGCAAGTCGAAAGCCAATTCTTATCCTCCCTTGCGTGTATGTGTGCATGCCTATTCTATTCTAATCCTTACAAGCCCGAAGTGCATTTAATGAAGTCTTTTCTAAACTACCCCTACTCTAGTGCTAAATTATTTTCAAGTGAGGAATTCTAGTTTAAGGAGCTTTGGTTTTTTTTAATTAACTAATCAAGAAAAAAAAAAGTCTAAGAGAGGAGCCTAGTCAAGATGTACT
>JAOANK020001558.1:0-10032 GCA_026257165.2 Telfairia occidentalis | reverse complement strand
TTTGATCCTAACATGGGTGGTTGGGTCAATACCTTTACTTTATATATATATATATATATATATAAATTATTCCTTTTTTTTTTTCCTTCTTAGCTTGATTATTTTGGTTAGCTAAAAAAATATCAATAGCTTTACATTAATTAATCTCTAGTTTGCTCATAAAACAAAAATTTTATCAACATATTAACATGTTGATGTTTTTAGCCTAAAATAATATTTAAAGATGAGTATTTTTTTTCTTTAAAAAATTGTAAAAATAATAAGATAATATATAAATAAATAAATAAATATAAATATATATATATATATATATATATATCAAAAGAAATGCTTATAATGACAACTTCTAACTTGAAAACTCAAAACGTCACAAAATTTTTATATATCAATTCAAGAGAATTTTATGTGATTTTCATGATTTTTTTTTTCATAATATTTATGGGCAATATTCTAATAAAGTGAAAATTTGACTATAATTCGACAAATCAATCACTTGGTACACTATAGTGACTAGTGAGGGGTATTAATTGCAATACTTTAACGTGATTAATCTAATTAATTAGTAAAAATAAATAACTAAAGGAAATAAAAAAAAAAGTAGGTTTAAATCTTAATTTTAGTCCATAAACTTTTAAAATGTTCATTTTGCTCCATGAACTTTCACGTTTGTTTCATTTTAGTCTCTCAACTTTTAAAATATTTGTTTTTTCAAAAAGTAACTATTTTGGTTCCTATCTTTTTATTTTTTTTTAAACAAATTAATGATATAATTTCAAATATATGAATAAACATGTTACTGTGATCATGTATTTAAGCCACATACGTTGAAGACAAGTATCAGATAAATAAATATCAGATGACAAAATTATATATATCAAGAACTACAATAATTATTTTTTATAAGTTCATAGACTGAATTAGATATTTTGAAAGTTTAGGGACCATCTGAAAGTTCAAAAGTCAAAATTAATATTTTGAAAGTTCAGTAACCAAAATAAAACAAATTTGAAAGTTAAAAGAACGAAAATAATATTTAAACCTAAAAAGTACATAAATAGGCAAATCCAAGACCTAAAAAACTAGATCTCTATGCTTAGAAAGGCGAGCACAAAAGCTAAACTGCCCAACTACATACTCGCAGAAAAAAAGAAACAAAAACAAACAAATCAGCTCAAAAGACAAAATAAAGCCGAAAGTTTTTACTGTGCACAGAAAGAGATGTCCTCAACTTTTTACTCTGAAAGTTTAAATCTTATTTTGATACTTAAATTTTTAAGTTTATTTTATTTTAGTCCTTAAATTTTTAAAATATTCATTTTAGTTTTTGAACTTTCAATTTTTTTTTCTATTTTAATCATTGAACTTTCAAAATGTTTGTTTTCGTCCTTGAACTTTAAAAAAGTAATCATTTTGGTTCTTATCTTTATTTTATTTTTAACAAATTAATGATATAACTTCAAATATATGAATAAATATATTAATGTGGGTTTGTATTTAAGTTACATAAGTTGAAAACAAATATCAAACAAATGAATATTAGATGATAAAATTATATACCAATAACCAAAATGATTATTTTGTATAAGTTCAGGATTAAAGTAGACATTTTGAAATTTTAAAGACTAAAATGGAACAAACCGGAAAGTTCATGGACCAAAATGAACGTTTTGAAAGTTCGAAGACCAAAATAGAACAAACTTAAAAGTTTAGGGACCAAAATGAGATTTAAACCTAAAAGTAACTAATTTTGCAATACTTTTAAACTCCTACCCATATCAGAACATGAAACTGCCTAAAACCTTCATATATATTGGCAGTATGTATAGAGTAAGAATTCAGCATTCAGCTTCAATTCAATTTGATGTTTTTTTTTTTGGTTGAAAAGTTTTGATTTTTGGAGTGAAAGACTTCTATTTTCATACTTTGTTAATAACATTATTGCTTGTGACAAACATTATTTGACTGATGAAAGTACAAATTAGGTTTTATCCCAACAGATTGGAGAGAGAATTAAATCTCTAAATTGTAAATAATGAAAAGACAGAATTTTCATTGTCTTGGGATCTACATATTAATATGGCCCTATACATGATCCTACTCCCCTTTCAACAGAATATGATTTAATTTTCAATCCTTAATTAGCCAGTTGAATTCCTTCAAAAACACTATATATATGTATTAGCTCACAATTAAATGAAGAAAAATTAACCCATATCTAAGAGAAAATCAGATTTCTAAAGGGGATTACAATAATATAACAATTCTTCACATAATGATCAGAGATTACTCTAAATTAAGAACAAAGTATAAACGATGAAATATATATATGAATTGCTTTTTTCGCATTGTATTGACAATATTTTCTAGATCACTTTAATTTGCATGCCAATGAAAGAGCATGTTTCCGGATTATAAACTGGCATTTCAAAATTGCTAATTTTTGTTTGATAGAGAGAGAAAGAGAGGTAAAGAAACAGAGAGAGTAGAGTTGCATTAATAATTTCCAAGTGCGAATCAAATATTCGGACTCGGTTCAAATTTTTCTCACCAATAATTTCGAGTAGTGCCGAAAGCAACTGACTGTAACTCATCAGCAGATTCATTGAAACTCCATTGTTGGGCGTTTGAATGAATGTGATCAAGAGAATACATGGAATAACCTGAAGTTTCTTCAAAGCTTCCATAAGACCCACTGTCCTCCATCTTTGTCAAATGATGATCATAGTTCCCATTGGATTGGGAATTATTATCAACCATAATACGATAATTCTCATGATCATAATAGGGGTTTGATGCAGAATTATTATGATTATTATTGTGGGTCGGGTTCGGATTGAACTCCGACGTTACATTCGGATGGTCCGAATGAAACCAGCTATGAAGATCTTGTGGATGACAAGGAATCTTTCTGCAATTCTTCTCGTCGACACTGCCGCCCCCATTCATAATGCTTTCCGCTGCTTGTTCTTTGAGAGAAGCAAGTTGTGCCTGCAGATTCACAACCTGAAAGACAAGTTTTACAAAACTGTTAATTAAATCACCCCTAAACTCAAAAACTTAGTGAAATCGAAAACGAAAAAGAAGAACAAGGGAGCTGAATTAGGGTTTTTTTCCATATAACTTTAAAATATTGTCTTAAAGTCAAAGGAGGAAAACAAAGTATGTGTAAGAAAGAAGAAAGGACCTGTTGTTGAAGGGCAAAGATATGGGAAACACAGCCATAGATGGGATCTTGAAGCCTGGCTTGAGCCTCATAAGAAATGGTAACAGCAGCCTCACAGCGCTCACTGAGTGGAAGACGAGCAAGAAGCTTAGAGACATTGCTGGCTCCAAACACCTTGTGAATGGCAGCAAAATGGGTGGCTCCTTGTTCATGGCAAAAATAAGGAGCAAAAACACACCCTCTGACACATTTTCTTCTCAAGAATTTGCAGGCTCCACAAGGAGAACCAGAACCTGTCATTATTTTTGGTACTTGGGGGTGGTGAAGCTAGCTAGGGTGAGATTTTTTTGCTCTTTTTTGTTTGTTTTTTGTTTGATTACTTTTGCTGATGATCGATCTCTTTGCCTTGTGCTTTGAGTTAAGGGTTTTGATCAAGTTTATAAACACTAGAGGGGAGAAGGGGTGGATGATTTAAAAATGATAATTAATGGCAATAGGTTCCCTAAATGGACAACATTTTTCAGTATTTTATTCTCAAACGTCTCCTTTCATCCCTCCATCCTTCAATTTTTTATTGCTCTCAGATGGCTTTCTCTTTAACATCTCCATACGACAAAAGATTCAGCTATGTGTTGTAGATTATACCCTTTTTTTTTTTTCTTTTTATATATTTGTTTGATGATTGGATTTGTTTAATTTAATTAGCCTCAATAAAACCCTTTTCTTTCCTTCAAATGCCTCTTTCAAAATACTCCTCATTTGTGTTGCATTGTGTTTAGTTGGGTGAATGTGTCTACTAGATTCTAAAAGGAGACGACCAAAAGTCGTGAGTTCGAATCTCCACCTCTATATGTTGTTAAATTCAAAAAAAAAAAAAAATCTAAAAGGGGAATATCAATTTGTATAAGAGAGCTTTCAATTTTATCAAAGTTACACCTTAATTGTTACCTTAAACTTGAATAAATGTAGCAATTTTTACCATTTGATACACTTTCATTTGAAAAATTGTTAGTAAAAAGATTTTCATGTGCATTTCTTGAATATAATAATACATTTATATGTTTGATACGAAATTAATGAAGTTTCAAAGAAAAACGACAGTAGAGTTGAATTTTTGTTGAAATTGGTGTGTTTTGAAAGATTTATTTCATAGTTAATCGTGGATGTTAATCAGGCTTGATTTTTGTTGAAATTTAGTAGTAAGTTTGGAGAGTTTTTTACTTTGCATTTTGCTAAATAACGTAGTGAGTAAATTTACCAAAAATTGTGAACACATGTAAAAGTTTAGAGTTCAATTTGATAAAATCTAAGTTTATGGTAAAAATTGATACAACATGCCAAATTTAGAGGTAAAAAATTATCTATTATTCCTTCTAAAAGGTTGATTATTAAAATTCGAGTATGGTGAAGAATAATGTCACACTCGTTGTCCAATATTTACGAATTTCACCCCCAACAACTTTACCCAATGGTCATTCATTTCAGACATGTTTGATAACCATTTTTTAAAGTTTGAAGAAAAAAAAAACTTGATAAACTGAAAATAGTTTTTTTTTTAATTCAACAACATGAGAGGGTTGGAGATTCGAACTCATCGACTTTTTAGTCAAAAAAATATGTCTTACCTAATTAAGCTATACTCGATTTGACGAGAAACTAAAAATAGTTGGTGATTATATAAGTAGAAGATTTGGAGTAATGATGGGGATTTGCAATTAATGGTGAAACATGTCCAGATAATGGAAAAGAGAAAAAAAAAAAAAAAAAGGTGTTTTGATTAAGAATCAAAATGTCAGTATATTCCAAAACTGAAGAAAACAAAGGATAGTGACACTCGAATACAACACTTAATTCAACTATCTATCTATATGACACTTTCACAATGAGAGAGAAAAAATTGGTGTTTTAATTTGTTTAAGTGTTAGAGGGCACGACATGTCGACCACTAGTGCACTATTATGATTAACTAATCCAATATATAATCATTTTTTTTAAAATCACTTTTTCGTGTTGCCCGTGGAAACTCAACAAACATGTAGACCTTATGCCCAGGTATGCATTTCGACCCCACAATTAAACCTTAATTATGACTCGAAAATCATCCATTTTAATCTACAAATTTATTCGTGAACAAAAATTAAAATTTTAGTTGAGTTATATAATATGATAAGACAAATAATAAGATAAATTGACAAATATGTAACATATCAACATTCTAATAATGATGTTTTAAAATAAAAATAAAAATAAAAATAAAAACTTTCATAGAAGTATAATTCAAAACTTGGTTATTTTAGAGGAAATAGTGTCTTAAAAAGGATGAAAAAGATAATGGTTGGAATTAATGTAATTAATTTGGCAGCCATTATATTTTATGGATTTAAGTATATTTAATAAGGGGAGAAAAGGGTGGCATCCCCATATTTATTTGTTGGCCACTTTAGTTTGAAGTAATTAATTAAAAGATTGTTTGTTGCATATTGGAGAAATGGGACAAGAAGGGCATCCCAATTTCATCAATATTTTTAATTATTTCTTAGAAAAATAATTATATGTTTAACTAATTAATCTTAAAAGGATCAAAACTGCACTATTAGCTCATAATCATCTTTCTAATCTAATTTGTTCATAACTTTTTTTTCAAAAATAAATTAAAATGGGGTTTATATATATATATATATATATATATAGTCTTCAAATGGATGCCTTTTTTGCATTCCAAAGGCACTTTAATATATTCGTCATTATTATATTTGTAAATAAAGTAGAAATGATGGAATAAATTAGGATAAAATAAAAAAGTTTTGTACGGTATATTCAAAAGTTTGGTTGTTCATTAATTAATTCTAATTTCATTTTATTTTAATGCTTCCAATCAGTTCTTCTGAATTTCAGATTTAAAAAATAGTAGAGTGTGTATAAAAGAATAGGTTTGTTTACACTTACATCCGTAATTAATTTGATTAGAGTTTGTACTTTTAAAACAAAGAATATGTGTTGGTAAATAAAAGTTAATATATAAAAAATATTAAAATTTTATTAATTGGGCTACTATTGGTTATAATTATTCACGAGAAAATGTTGACGGAAAATTTTAATTAAAATCTTCTCGAAAGTGTCCTCAAAGTGATAAATTGTTATTTAAATTATTTAGTTTGTAGGGATGGGTGTCCCTATTTTGTAGGGATTTTCGTTGTATGTCCTCTCCCTAATCACTATTTTAAGATAATCAAGGTAGATTTGGAAAATTCCATCGTCATAGGGATTGGTTCCTCATGAAAACTTATTCTATATCCATTTATTTAATTTTTTAGAATAATTTTTTAGTAATAAATCATGAAAACACAATATAAAGTTTTAGCTAAAATTTGATTGTGAGTTCATATTACAAATTATAATTATAATCATATATATATATACACAAATATTCTAAGCTTAATGTCAAGAGTGGAGGTGACGCTATGTTACACAACGTTTTTTTAGTTTGTGTATTATACAAAGAAAATTGAGTAGACTACGAATGTGTTTGGAAATGATTTTAGAATGTCTAAAATTGTTTTTGTAGTGATAAAATTTAAGTTAATTACTTAAATTTGGACATAACAAAAGTGATTTTAGACGTTTTAAAATCACTCTTAAACACACTCTACGACTTTTTGAAACTACAACATAATTTCCTAAACATGAGGATGATGTATTTGAGCTCTTATATAAATACTTACAATAAAAACACAAACAATCAATTCTCTCAAAACTTTGGACTGAGATTATATAGCATTCTTTTTTATTTTTTTGCTTTTATTATAGAGAATATATAACATTCTAATTTTTCAAATGTAAGTCTAAGAACGAAAGTGATAATTTTCCAAAAAAAAAAAAAAAGAACGAAAGTGATAAATAATATCCTAAAATTAGCTTTTTCGCTCAACCAAACTACTTTCTTAATGACCAATTTTGAGCATATAATAGATGAGTAGTTAATATATCTCTACCTTCCTAAAAGAGTTTTTAGGTTGAAATCTAACCTCTATATTTGTAATGTATTATATTTTGAAAAGTATATTGCCTACACACTGATCAGCCTGTTCATCACCATTATGTTTTTTTTTACATTAAGAGTACATAAAGAGAACTTTTTCTTCTTTTCAAAAAATTAATTGTATAGCTGTCAAATTTTTAATGATAGCCAATAGAAAGGTACCTATGGGTGAAAAAATCCTATACAAAAATTATAATTCAATAGAGATCTACCCAAGGTAAGGGAGACTCAACCTAATGAAGGTTGAGCCCCAAAATCCGAACATGGTGAAGCCCTAGAAAGTATAGTTAGAGGCCTCAAAAAGGGCTTATCAATGACCTAGCCCAAGCGCAACAGATCAAGGAAGGACTAGCTCGACTCAGTCGCACCCTCAAAAGGCCCAACCTACAGGCACGGCTCGGTGGTTCTAGTCGTGCAACCAAAAAAGCCCAGCCCAATTTCAAAGCAACTCGATCGAGCCAAGCTACAAGGCTCAAAAGAGCCCAACCCACTCCAAGGACGCCTAGCCCAAGTGTCTAGGCTCAATTGATCTAAGTTCTCCACTCAACTCTACTCGGGCCAAGTCGAGTCGTCTCTCAATAATGTAGAGCAATACCCACTTAGTTTGTGGGTTGTACAGGCCAAGCAGATTCCGAGACTAAGAGGAAATCCTATATCCAACAACCCTAAGAAGAGGATCGATATAAATAGAAAATTAGAAACTTATGAATGAAGGTAAGTTACTCAAAATTCTACTCTTAGCAAGTTTTTCACAAATTCAATTTCTAACTTAGACATCGGAGTATGTTGGCTTGCACCATACCGGGGCGTAGTTTTCTTGATTTTACAAGTTTATGTTCGATTGATTTTCTTAATTCTATAAGTTTACGGTTGATATCCCAAAATCATATATCAATCGTACCTATCGACAAGTAGATTTTTTTTTTATGTTTATATAATTAATTAATTAATTAAAAAAAGAAAAAGAAAAAGAAAAAATCCCTTTCTTTATGAACTGACCTAAAAAAATACCTTAACTTGTCTTGTACCATATAATGAATGTGAGTCCAATGGCTGCCATGGTTAATAATTAGTACCCATCCCAAACAGTTTAAAGTGTGTTGCACGTTCTTCCATTTTCTCCAACCTTAGCTTTGTTTATTAATGGAGAAAATGGACATTCACACAACACTTCTCTGCAATGCCTTATCAATCATCTCTTCAATTATTTTACTTTAACCAATCTCTAATTTATCTTTTAGACTGTCACACTTATACTTCAATTATTGCACATTAATTATTTTAATAAATTATCATAACCCCTCTCTTATAAGATAGGTTAAATTATAGATTTACTTTTTCAACTCTGAGTAATTGTTTATCTTAAATCACTGAAAAGTTTACTGTGGTCATAGATATTTGACAAAATACTGACGCAATATGTCCACTACATTGATTTTAACTAATTTATTGTATGGCAAATAATTAAATAGACTATATAATAAGCACATCTCCCGTCAATATTTTAGTGATGATATTCGATGATCAAGATAAAATATAAAAATAAATTATACGTAATTTGTTCTTAAACTTTCAAGATTGTATCTATTTACTCCCTAATTTTTATTTATCTGATATTTGTAATTTAAATTGTTTCTATTAAATCCTTAAAACGGTTATTTTTTGTGTTTAAGAATTCTCCATTATTAATTCATTTTATCTTATGCTTAAGTGACATGTTGACAGTATTATTAAAAATTAGCTTGCAAGTTTTTGTTACGGCACTTTATCTCATTTTTAAGAATTCGAACTTCTGACTTTTTGGATTGAGAATATATGTATTAATCAATTGAATTGGTTCTTATGTCAACTATCGACCTTTGCAATGGTAATATATGTCTTTATTCATTGAACTATGCTCACGATTTCATGTCAATTTGAAACAAAAAGAAAATACGTTGCACTGGTGTTTCTCACGAGTGGTATTCCGTACCAATTACATGATGCCACGTAAATTATGAAGGGAATCTCTTACAAGCATGCCTGTCTCAATAGTTAATCCCAATGCATAGAATTAAGAGTTAGCCACATATCTGAATTTCAGGATTACATTAATCAACTTCTCCATACTCTATGCTTACCACATTATAATTAACCCACTCAATTATTATTTCTTTTTCTTTTTCTATATAATTTTCCTTTTCATGCTTTCAATTTCATATAAGATATATATTCATTTTTTTAGAGTTTTAAATTCATTCTTTAAGCATGACAAAGATTAAATCTTTAATTTTGATCTTGTATGCTTTCGACTATTACTCAAAATGTTTATTATAATTCTACAACCTTTGAAAAATAGGTTTAAATATCATTTTGGTCTATGAACTGTCAAGTTTGTTCTATTTTCATCTCTGAACTTTTAAATGTTCATTTTGGTTCCTAAACTTTCAAGTTTGTTCCATTTTGGTCTCTAAACTTTCAAAATGTGTATTTTAATCCTCGAACTTATAAAAAATAATCATTTTGGTCCGTGATGTATAATTTTTCATCTAATATTTATTTCTCTGATGCTCATCTTTAACTTATGTGACTTAATTACATGCTCACATTTACATGTTTATTCATATATTTGAAATTATATCATTAATTTGTTAAAAATAAAATAAAGATGAGGACCAAAATGATTACTTTTTGAAAGTTGAGATACTAAAATGGAACAAACCAAAAAGTTCAGTGACGACCAGAATGAACATTTTTAAAATTTAGGGACCAAAATGAAATAAATTTGAAAGTTTAGAGACTAAAATAGAATTTGTACCTAAAAAATAATTATTTTAGTCTCTTTTTTTAT
>JAOANK020001537.1:0-10033 GCA_026257165.2 Telfairia occidentalis | reverse complement strand
GATTTATGAGAATAACAAGTTTACCAATTGGTAGTGTTCGTGCATACATTCGTGTTGCTGTTGAAAAATCATCCAGAGAAATTACATGAAGAAGAGTTCTTCAAAGGTAATCTCGTTCCCTGTATTTTAGTTCATAATGCATGTTGCTTTCCAAATCCATTCTTGAATGCATTCAGCGTTCAATTGCTTCCACTAGAGATTTAATCTCTTCAATATCAAAATAAGCAACCGTGTTCATTTTATAAATCCCTTGGGGAGGAGGACTCCATTTGATCTGATCCTTTGATACATTGTTGTCTATTGGTTGTTGCCAAGCTGTTAAAGTCCCCCTAAAAGCTGCCAAACAATTCGATGGCCAAATGCCCAGATCTCCCAGTTGCATTAACCATTTCCTTTTTGTTAAAGAACATCACATTTTTGAATGACCACATAGCCCACATCAAAACAACTACACCCTAAAAAACATCCTACCGCACTTTGTCCTTCCAATCTGTTAAAATAGTGGAGAGTGAGAGATTAGAAATGGTCAGGGGGTTGAAATTGTGAATGAAGCCATAAAGCCTATACAGCCTTGCAAAGAATAAAAATTTGTTTTTCATCGTCCCCTCGTGTACCACAAAAACAACAATACGTGTTCGGTAAATCCACCCCTCGCCTCAAGAGATTTGAAACCGTAGGTAATTGGTCATGCCATACCTTACATAGGAAAACCTTATTTTTAGAAGGGATATTTATCTGCCAGGACCTGTTACACCATTGTGTGACTAGATCCGAAGAGAAAGAAGAAGGGCATTCCCAAAGTATTTTTTATTGGGCCATTCGATATGCACTCTTGACGGCAGAACACTCTGACTTCTCAAAGTGCTAAATGAGTTTATCCTCCCTAAAACAACTGTATCTTGGAATAAAAGCAATTCTGTGGGCCTCATTCTCTAAGAAGTTAGCCTAAATGAGCTCAAGATGCCACTCCCCTCTTGTAGTAAAGATATCACTTACAATTATTTGGAAGTAATGTAGGTAGTGACTGAATTTTCATAGAGATATTCGGTGGAATCCAATTATCCCAATGCAAATTAATCTGATATTCATTTTCTGCATGTCATTAGAGTCCTTCAACCAATATTTATTGTCCCCACAAAATGCTACGCCAAATGAAAGATGACTTCCACTCTAGTTTTGCATTCAAAAAGGTGCTATATGAAAATAATTGGCTTTCAAAACTCATGTGAGTAAAGAAGATGGATCATTCAAATTATGTCAACCTTGTTTAGCAAGAAGAGATTGTTTAAATAACTCTGAAGTTCAAATCTCCAGTCAACCAAAACATTTAGGTTGACACATGGTCTCCAAGTTGACTGAATGAATCTGCCTATTCTCATCAGTTTCCCCCCACCAAAAGCGAGCCATCACTTGGTGTAGGTCATTAAGAAGACCTTTAGGTGAGTGGAAGCACTGCATAGAATAGCAAGAAATTGTTTAAGTTATGGATTTAAGAAGAATTTCCTTACCTTTAATAAAGAACATTTTCTCTTTCCATCCTTGTAGTTGTTTCCACATACAATTTTTTATGAACATGAGGCTATTTGTTTTGTTGCGGGACATACTGGATGGTAAGCCAAGGTAAGTACTTTGGCAATCTTCCATTGCATTCTAAGTCAGACACTGAAATCTATATGATCCTATATTACCATATTGGGACTAAAAGCAATCATAGATTTATCCAGATTAATGGTCTGCCTAGAAGTTGCTTCGTAGCACTATAAAAGCTCCTTAAATTTCTGAACCTACATTCAAATTTCCTTAAAAAATAATAAACTATTACTGGAAAATAAAAGATGAGTTAATACTGGATTTCGCATAGAAATTGATAGTCTAAAAATTCTTTGTCATCTTTTAGCACCCTGAAGAGCTAATAATTATTTTGCACATAAAAGAAACAGATAACGAGAAAGATGATCCCCTCTGTGAAGTCCTCAGGATGGAATACCCTATCCAATACGTTTCCCATTTAGACTACAAGAGTGTCGTCACCTAGAATGTTCCAATGGTCTCTATCCATATAGAAGGCCTCTGTTAACCCATACAACCCTGGGGCCTTGTTGGGATGAATTTGCTTAAGGGCCAAAAGTAATTCCTCTCTAGTGAAAGGTCATAAAACATCAGTATTCACATGCTCTGTCACTGTTGGTTGAATATCAGCTAGTGCCATTGTCAAATTAGAAACTACATTGTAAGATAAATTGAACTTACCTTGAAAATAATCCACAATGGAATCCACTATCTATTGTTTGTCTTTAAGCCACAGTTCATGTTGGTCTTAATATAACTTATCTCATTTCTTTTCTTTCGAGTAGAAGCTTTATTGTGAAACCACTTGGCATTCTTGTTCCTTCAATTTAGCCAATTTTCTTGAGATTGTTACTTCAAGTAATTTTCTTCATCAAACATGGGGTTTTCCAAGGTTAGTTTTGTCGCTTTAACCATGTACCTACTACCCCCTAGTTGAAGGTTCGCAATAGCCTCACAAACATTTGCTTTTGCCCTTTTAATTCTTTTTAGATAATAATCGATCTTTGTCTTCCCCAATTTGGCTAGACGTTAAGCACACCGACTATTTGCAAAGTAAGTTGCTGAGGTAGCATTGGTTGGTTACAACGTCCCCATTCTGTTGACACGACCTTGACACAAACAGGAAGTTAGCGCCAAACTTACTCAAAATGGAACGATCTCACATCCCTTTGTATCTGAAAGGTGATCCGAAAAGGTCAAGTTTAGATGGAAAATTTTGCAATTCTGGAACATATTCCTGAAACTAGTATTGCCAAAAAATACGGTTCAAGCACTCATATATTACTCCCAGTTGAGGCCATCTATTTGCCCATGTAAATATACCACCAAAATATCTCATATCCAGCACCTCACATTCATCTATAACATATGAAAAAACATTAATGGCTGCCTCAATCTTCTATCGGTCCCCATGCTTCTCAGAGTGGGAGAGCATTTCATTGAATCCATCCCCCACCCCCCCGACGAGCTAGAAACCATCACATATACCATTCAACTGTTTTAGCAAGATTAAAGAGAAGGTGCGCATTTCACTATCCAAGTGTCCATAGAACGCAGTTAATCTCCATCTTTTTCCATAAAACACTATCTAACGATCAACATGCTCATGAAGAAATATGACAGTAGACTAACTTGCACTTCCCACACCTACATAAGTGCTAACCCGCCACTTCTGCTAATACTGTCCACACACACACAACCAATAACCCAAGTCGCTATTTTATAATTTCCATTTTATCTTTTGTTGCCTTCATCTTAAAAAGAAAAAAGAACAAGGGGGTTTTCTGAAACTGTACTAGGTTATGCAGACTATGAAATATACTTGAGGACCCAACCCCAAGTACATTCCAAAACAACGCATTCAGGTGAACGATAGAGCTACTGCACAACCTCCACCATTGACTTACCAACATTATGAGATATTGCTGACTTATCTGCATATAAGGTGGAAAGAGTAGTATTAGCAAGTTGAGTCACCTCTTTCTTACCATCATACGAGTTTGAGTCATTAGCTAGTACCTTCAATTTTTTATGATTTTCCAACTTTGCTTAGCCAACATAATCAAATATTGAACATTTGTCCACTGCCCCTGTTGTAATGATGTGTGTATGGCCATTTGAAGAAGTCTACTACCCAGTTGTTTCCACGAACCTTTCTTGCCACTATTGGGAGGGAGATGCTCTTGGATAATAATGGTGATTCTATAGTGGATTATGACTCTCCTATCATTGCGAATGACATTAAAAATATGGAAGTGGAATGTTGCATACAAGTCACTCTTGAACGCAACAACCAAACACTGTATGCTTTAAACGGTAAAACAATCATTCCTAGCGATTCTTTTACTGGGCCCCCTCCACCATTTTAGCTGGCCTTTTGCCCACTAATGGCTTTGCATTTGGGGTACAACAGAAGCCCGTGGTGGCAATATTATTTCACCCACTAGGCAATAGTGTCAAGAAAGGTTTTTGGAAATCATAGGACCCGCTCCAGATCACTCTTTTGGACGCATGACGTGTCATGCCGACAATGGATCTTAGGTAAACCTTAGAATCTATTGTAAATTTGACGTGATCTGATCTAAAAATTCTGAAAATCATATATATATATTTCTGGATATATACTCATGAACAAACATATATATACATGCTTGTCCCAATAAAAGTGCAACTTAAATCAAGCAATGCTAGTCGTGCATCCCGAATACACAACAATGTAGCTGTGACACATACTTAACAAAATGTGATGCAATTTAAGAAGACTGGTGACAGTTGTCAGCCCTGATTGTCTCGTAGGGAACTCAAATGTTACCTGGTAGGAAAATTTGGGAGAAAAAGAGTGAGCTAAAAGCCCCGTGAGTGGAAAAGTTTATAAGAAAATAACTTTGAGTAAATCAGTATAAAACATTCATTTATAGAAATCTGAAACACTAAATCACTTGTAATAAATATCATATAACATAACACTGGATATTTGAGAGATAATAAATGAATAACTTTTAAACCTAGATCATAGAGTTATGAAAACTCATCACCAAACTCGTACCCCTTGAACTGATCATAAATCCTGTCATACTAGACATCGAGTAATCTCAGATGCAAAGCAAGCAACATGTCATACGCGCGCAGAGAAAAGTAAAACATCTAAACACATGGCCCAAAACCCATACCCACAGACCTCATGTATCATACATATACACTATGGAAACACATTCTCATAAGTGTATTGGGTAATCACCATGAGTACATAATCTAGAGGTTTGAAAGCCATTCTAAATAATTCTTCAAACCACACTTAAATCATAAACATTTTCAAACCATGCTTCACAAATCTCAATAATATTAATGATAATATACCATATAGCTTTCGCCGAAATAATTTATAATCATAACCAACAAATCTTTCATAAATCATGATACTAAAATCCTGAAATCAATTTAATGAATTCAAGTTTCTGGACTCCATATTCTCGATAAACAGAATAAAACATTTTAGAAAATAACCACTCACATACTACCGGCGTGACTAACTTGGATCGTAAGCCGTCCTAATTTTCACTTGGCCTGTAATATTAATCCAATGACAATTGGTAAACACCTATTTCCAATATAAATAAACCTAAAAAGAAACTGATTTTTTCCAACATAACCATATTCTCTCTTCATTTAATGTTTAGTACCAATTTTTCCAATTCCTTTTACTTTTATTCTTCCATAATAATTTTCCTTTTCTCTCTCTTATTCATGTGGGGCCTACTGTCCACTTTCCACATTTTCTCTTCTTTCTCTTCTCTTCCTCACCACGTGGATTTTTTCTTTTCTTTTTTTTTTCATACTTTAATTCTTTTTTTTCCTTCACACATCATCATCTTCTTCCAATTTCTCTCTTTCCCCCTCTTTGTAACCTTAACCAACAGTAACTAGCATTTTTTTTTCTTTTTTTTTTTCCTTCGGTTTTCTTTCTTCCTTTTCTCACCTCACACCACCATCAGTATCTTCTTCTCCTTCCATGAAACCACAATTCTATTTTTCCTTTTTTTTTTTTTGTCTTTTTGCTTTTAACTTCCAATTAACAACAAAATTTTAGCCTATATCTTAAATTCAACAAACAATATTGAGGTCACCTTTCTATTCTTCTTCTCTATCTTGATTTGGACTTAAATACATGACGAATTTGTTGGATTTAAACACAAACTTAATAAAATCCATTTTCTCACTTCATGGTTTTTCTTGTTTAAAGTTAACAATTCTTACCAAAATTTCAACTTTCTCCCTCTCTGTGGTTTCCCCCTCCTTCTTCTTCTTCTTCTTCTTCTTCTTCTTCTTCTTCTTCTTTTGCATTTTTCGTTCTCCTTTTTCTTTCCTTTCTTTCATTTTACTTTCTTTCTCATTTTGTTTCATTTTTTTTTAAACAGACCACTCCTTACACACGTGTGCACTTAAAACACACACACTACCACTATTGCACACGTGTCCTTCCCATTTTTTTTAAAACAAATTATTTCTTTTTTTTTTCCTCTTCCTTCAAGTAAAAAGACAGAAATGCCCTTACAAAATATTATCCCCTTTTTGAGAATTTCGTTCTCGAAATTCAGCCATACAACAATCAAGAATATAACTAAGGGTATTAAGCACGAATTTAATCTTCATTTTTCCACTTTGCCCCTTCCATTGCTTGAGCCTTTCACTAAACTTTGATTTAAGAAATCGTCTTATCTCACAATTCCTGCTCTCTTTTGTCTAAAACCTACACTGGCTCCTCCTCATAAGACAAATTCTTCTTCAATTCCACTAGTTGCGACCTGAGAATATGTGATGTGTCTAGTACATATTTACGCAACATAAAACATGAAACACATCATGGATTCTAATAAGCTCCGTTGATAAAGAAGAACAACATGCCATTGGTCTAGTATGTTTAACAATCTCGTATGCATCAATATATTTGGGGTTTAATTTTCCTTTCCTCTCAAAACTCAACACACCTTTCTGAGGTGACAATAAAAAAAAAAAACTTTTTGCCCATTGTAAATTCGAAAATTTTTGTTGTTATTTGTATAACTTTTTTGTTGATCTTGGGCTACTTTCAACCTTTCTTTAATCAATTTCACCTTCTCTGTAGTACTTAATACAAATTATGAACCTCATTAACTTCCTTTTGCCAACTTCATCCCAACAAGCTGGAGTTCAACATTTTCTACCATATCATGCTTTAAATGGTGTCATTCCTATACGTGGAATGAATCATAAGCAAACTCCATTAAAGATAGATGCATACTCCAACTTTTTTTGAATTGCAATACACAAGCTCACAACACGTCCTCCAAAGTTTTAATAGTTCATTTTTACTATCCATTTGTCTGTGGATGAAAAGTTGTACTAAAATGTAATTTAGTACCCATATCTTATTGTAAACTGAGCCAAGATTTAGAAATAAATCTAATGTTCCGGTAAAAAACAATAGACACTAAAACTTCATGCAAGCTAACTATTTCATCCACATATAACTTATTTAATTTATCTAAAGAGTATGTAATTTTATTTGGCAAACACCTTGCTCTTTTTGTTAATCTATCAACAATCATCCATATACCATCATAGCCACTCTGAAGTACGGAAAATACCAAATAAAAAAATCCAAAATAATGTGCCCCATTTCTATTCAAGAATTGGCAAAGAAACCAAAGGTCCTGCAGGCTTTTGGCGTTCTGGTTTTACCTGTTGGCAAATTAAACATTTAGAAACATATTCTGCTATATCTCTTTTTATGCCTTGGCACCAATAATGTTTCTTCAAAGCTCAATACATCTTGTGCTACTTGGTTGTATAGCATAAACTGAACTATACGCTTCTTCAAGTGTTTTTTTTCCCTTCAACTTTGAATCACCCGATACACAAATACATATAACCTACTGAACTTAGTTAGTGTTCCATCATTTTCTAACTCATAATTCATTTGCTGACCACTTTTCAATTCTTATTTGAACTTTTAGTAAACCAAATCGTCAAATTGAGCATGTATAATTCGGTGCATCAGAGTTGATCTTACTTGAAAGTTTGCAAATAAGACTTCTAACTCATCCATTGTCAATTCTGCAATTATATTTTCAATTCACCCATTAAAGAGAATGTTAAGAAATCCTTGAGAATCAGACCTAACAACCATGTTGACGAACAAGATCTTTAGAATACCAACCCATCAACCCCAAAACTATCATAATACCAACACAAGGAAAATTTGTTTCTAATCCTGTGATTCGAATCATTTCACAAGAGGTATGATCAACACCACTTTAATAACTTTAACATATAAAATCTAATGACACAAGAAATTGCATAAGAGGAGAGATAAAACTCTCAACCAAGCTAATGAGAAAAACTCACTTTGATTTAAATTCAATTCTGATTTCCAAAAGGCAAGTACATCCTTATTTATACTAATTGAAAATATATAACTCTTGGCCAAATAGTCTAAATCTAGTCAACTTCTTTTCATTTCCATACATGGATCTCATTTAAGGAAAATACATGGATTTAAGTGATACCTAAAGCATAAAAAAAATGCGAGTGAATCTTGGATTTTTAGATTCATTAAGCTCCTTTGATGGGAAGGTGTCTTTAGCAACTCTTCACCATATGTGAACACCTTAGTTTGGAAGATTTTTACTTGTCTTAACACTTTAGAAGTGTTTAACTTATATCAAATTGCAATGAGATGTTCCAGCATCTTGAACATCCTCCCCTTTAATTCCCATGTTGAGGTCATCAACAATTGAACATG
Organism: Telfairia occidentalis; assembly: GCA_026257165.2. NCBI lineage: Eukaryota > Viridiplantae > Streptophyta > Magnoliopsida > Cucurbitales > Cucurbitaceae > Telfairia > Telfairia occidentalis. Next base: position 1,683 of record JAOANK020001537.1, on the reverse strand, counting down.
AAGCAATAAGGCCTGTTGAAATTTGCTTAACTCGTGATCTTGTGATTGGACCTTGAGGCATTACAAAGAGAGCTCTTTGATTCATATCAAAGAAACTCATTGAATTAGATGCAATTGACGATTCATGCCTCTTTCTACGTAATGCGTCTACAACCACATTAGCCTTTCCTAAATAGCAATTGATAGTACAATCATAATCTTTTGTCAACTTCAGCCACCTTCTTTGGCATACGTTTAATTCCTTATCAAATATATACTTTAGACTTTTGTGATTTGTATATATGTGACATTTCTCTCCATATAGTTAATGTCGCTAGACCTTTAAGGCTAACACCACTATAGCAAGCTTTAAATCATGGGTTGGATAATTATGGTCACGCTTCTTCAGTTGTCTCGGTGCATAAACTATTACTTTTCGGCCATTCCATATCCGCACACATTCTGAACCTTGATAAAAAGTGTCACTGTAGATAACAAACTTCTGACCAAGTGATGGAAGTGTAAGTATCTGAACGAAACCAACCTCTTCTTTTAGTTCCTGGAAACTCTGCTCACACTTGTCTGTCTATGCAAACTTTGCATTCTTTCTAGTTAGACTAGTTAATGGAAGTGCTAGCTTAGAGAATCCTTCAACAAAACGACAATAATAGCTGGTTAATCCAAGAAAACTAAGAATTTCAGTAGCCGACTTAGTTTCTCTCATTTAATCACTGCTTCAATCTTTTGAGGATCTAAAAATATTTCATCTGTAGAAATAACATGACCCAAAATATTACTTGCTTCAGCCAAAAATTCACACTTGCTAAATTTGGCATACAATTTCTTATCCTGCAATGTTTGTAATACTTCTCTAAGATGCTCCACATCCTCATCTCTACTTTTAGAGTACTCCAAAATGTCATCAATAAATACAATCACGAGTTTATCTAGATAAGGATGAACACCCTATTCATAAGATCCATAAAGACTGCAGTACATTAGTCAATCTGAATGGCATGACCAAAAACACACAATATCCATATCGAGTTCCAGATGCAATCTTTAGCATATCTATCTCCCTAGTTATGAGTTGATGATACCTTGCTCGTAAATCAATTTGTGAAAATGTGAAGACATCCTTGAACTGATCTAGCAAATTGTCATTTAAAGGCAAATAATACTTATTATGTATCGTCACCTTGTTCACTGCCTACAATCGATACACATTCTCATGGTACCATCATTTTCCTTCACAAATAATAATATTGGTGCACCCCAAGGAGATACATTAGGTCTAATAAAACCCTTATTAATTAACTATTGCAACTGCAACTTCAATTCTTTTAATTTTGTTGGAGCCATTCGATAAAGTGCTTGAGAAATAGGGGTTGTACTTGAAGGGTGTATCAACATACATGCACAGCGGAATAAGGATCAAAACACTATAATTAGCTCAATTTAATTATGGAAAATCATGATTTTAAAGGAGAAAAACAGGGAAATTGTGTACATACCTCTTGTAGCTCAATTTCACACTATCTCTGGCGGATTTGTGCTCCAATCAATTCCCGAACCACCACTAGTGTCTTCCCGACTATTCTCCGGCCTTGGAACGGGATGGTGGGACCCCTTGATTGGTGAATTTGGGTGTAGAAGGAGTGATGTTTGGCTTAGAGTTCAACTCATGAACAACCAAAGTTTTGA
>JAOANK020001519.1:0-10036 GCA_026257165.2 Telfairia occidentalis | reverse complement strand
AAAGGAAAAGAAAGATGGAAAATTAGGTATAGTGTAAAATGGTGATTTTCCAACATCTTTCTCCCACCATTTGCCACATAAATTGATTGGTTCATCACCATAGTGTCAAGCATGGGGGAAGTAGTTGTGCATGAATTTGCCTATTAAGAAAGATTGATGAAGGAGTTCATTTTACCTCCCAAATTTGGTTGTTCATGTGTTGAACTCTAAGTCAAATATCACTCCTTCTACACCCAAATTCACCAATAAAGGGATCCCACCATCCCGTTCCAAGGCCGGAGAATAGTCAGGAAGACTCTAGTGGTGGGCCGGGAGCTGATTGGAGAAGAATCCCGCCATAGATAGAGGAGAAATTGAGCTACAAGAGGTATGTACACCAGTTCTCTGTTTTTCTTCTAAAAAAGCATGATTTTCCTTAATTAAATTGAGCTAATTAGAGTGTTTTGATTCTTATTCCGCTACACATGTATGTTGATACACCTTTCACTTTGTGCATTGTGATATCTAAATGAATTATCTTATTTATTTTTTATTTTTATGCCAAGTCGGTTAAAACATATTTCTCAGACCAAAAAGTTATGAGTTCAATTCCTACTCCTACAATTGAACTTAAAAAAAAAAAAAAAAAAAAATCTTATTTCTATATTTTCCCATTATTCAATTATTATTATTATTATTTTTTTGAAACTGACATTATTCAATTGTTGATATTGCATATTGTTAGTTAGTCTTTAGATTCATAATTGGTTAAATATTATAATGCTTAGTGGAAAGTAGCATAATTGATTATTACTTATTTTTATATATATATATGTTATGAAAATATGTAATCTAATTTAAATAAATTGAATGTTTTACATTTATTGGCTAGAATTGGTCGCCTCTCTCATTCTTAATGTTGTTGATGAGTTAAATCCTAAAGCTTCTCTAGGATTGTTTGTTGTCAAGAAAAATAATTAACCGACATTTTTTTATTATCGAATAAGTAAGGAGGGATAAGTTATTAAAGCTTCCCGACAACGAATAAAGAAATTGAAAGATGATTCATCCCAAAAATCACTTTTGAAACTATATCTTTAGTGGGATCGTTTTCATATTTATTTGTCTCCTATCTTCTGCATTATTTATCAAAATCCCTTAATTTTATATTTTAATAAAGAAATCAAATTACTCTTTGTGGATACGCCTTATTCAATACTGCTGCATTCTAAAATTTTCAAGTAGGAATTATTATTTATTGCTGGATTCGACACCCATTACCGGTTGAGGGGCTTTTTTATTTTTTATTTTTAATGCTTAATTAGAAATTCATTTTAAAAATATACCTATGTCGAAATTTTTTTCAAAAATAATACTTTTAAAATTGACACGAGCATAGTTTATCTTTTGAAGAGACGACTTGTTGACATAGTGTCATGTCTTATTTTTTATTATTTTTTTTAAAAAATCAATCTTATATCATCTCTTTATATTAAAATATTTTCAAACAATATCTTTGGCATAGTTGCAATCATGTGCACCCACCATGTGCATATGCTAATAGTGGGCGCACATCATTGCTATTGTGCCAAAGACATTATTTAAAAATATTTTCATATGTCGTCTAAAGAGATGACATAGTATTGAATTTAAAATAATAAAAAAAAGATGTGGCGCCATGCATGGTGCCACATCAACAAGTCGTATCTTCAAGAGACAGTATGCTCGCGGCAATTTCAGAATCATTCTTTTTAGAAAAAGTTTCCACATAAATATATTTTTAAAATAAGTTTTTAATTAAATTTTATTTTAAGCTTGTGTCTAATTAATTTTACAAATTTTATTAATTTTTTGTTTTTAGTTCAACAACATGTAGGATTGAAGATTCGAACTCACGATCTTTGAGTCGGAAAGATATTGTTTAACCAGTTGAGTTATGTTTGAAAATTTTTTATCAAGTTTTGGAGACTACATCTATTTTAATGTCATTCTCAAATAATAGAAACACTATGCCATGTAATAAAACTAAGAACTATCAATTGTTTTGTGGAGATATTATTTTTACTTAAATTTTATTGTCATCTAAACTTCATTGAATTCTTATATTTTAAGAAATTTTCTTAAATTCTTTTCTTTTGGAATATTACATCACGAATACAAAGGTAAGTTGGAGATGTTTTAACTACACACCAAATTAGCTCTTTAAATTCCTTTTAATGAATACAATTAAATAAATATAAATTTACCCATCTTACTTTACTGACTTTATTCACAATTGAATTGATTCAATGAACTCTTAAATGAGTAAAAAATTATACATAGACTTTATATTGTATCTATCAATCCAAGTATAACTCAATTGATTAAGGCTCTGACCAAAAGGTCGTGAGTTTGAATTCTCACTCCTACATATTGTTGAACTTAAAAAAAATATATTTCTTAAAAATGGATTAAAAAATATTTCAGTCTTTTTAAATTGTCATTCCACAATTATTTTTCTTTATTTTGAATTACATTGATTTGATTTTTTACTCTTTTAAAGTCAATAATTATAAAAGTGAGAGATTAAATCTATCATTGAATAGTAATAAGTTTCGTATTTACTAAACTATGAAGGGATTGACTTATTTGATTTTAACTTTATCTATTTATTAAGTCTAATAATAATGTTTAAAAAATCCTTGATGATTTGAAAAAACTTGATCACCGAGCTAAAACTATTGAATGTGTTAGGTTAGAAGCTTGTTCAATTGGTTGATTCAAAATAAGTTTAACTCTTAGAAGTAGTAAACGTCGAACTAAATTAATCCCAATTTATTTAATTAAAATATATACATTATTTCGTGGTAATTTAAAAAATATTTTTATATTGAATTTATGATTGCAAAATGAAAATATAACTTTAAATTTTAATTTTGATATTTTTTTAATTTGAGAAAATCAAAATAATAAATTTAAAAATAATTGTAAATGAAATAAAAAAAATGATAAGGGCAAGATAGGAAGAGAAAGTTTCTCCCCTTTAGCCCCATTCATATATAATATAGATATAGATATAGATATAGACATAGACATAGACTTAACCTAATAGGGTTGTTTCAAGATAAGTTATAGGTGGGACCGATGATTTAGAATAAATCTATGACAAATAAATGATTTCTTTGGAAAATAGTATAATTAAATTTGATTTAATTACAAGTTTAAACTATCAAATTTGTGTTTAATAAGTATTTGAATTTTAAGAAGTGTCGTAGACCTTTGAATGTTCAAATTTACATCTAATAAGTCTCTAAATTTTAAAAAACGTCTAATAAATTTCTAAATTTTTAATTTTGTGTTCAATAGAGTCTTGAAAGTTTGAATTATTTTGTTATTCCTACGATGGACTTTTATGAAAAACAAGACAAAAGTGAAGAGGTGTAAGAGTTTTGATACGTTAGATAGAAAATAAAAACAATTGATTTTTACCGATGAGATATGAGATGAAATGTTGCTATTACTTTTTTCATAATTTTTCCCTCTTCCCTCTCATCTGTCACTTGTAGCCAAGTATTCTTTAACGTACTCCATCTCCTTTCTTTGTGCAAATTCCATCTCCTTTCTTTGTGCAAATTTTGTTGGGAGTGTTTGGTTTGCAGTTTTGTCGTCTAGATTTATTCGGTTAATGCATTGGAGAAAGAGAGACTCAATGAAACTAATATCTTAGGAGTCAAATCAAACATAGCTCAAATTAACGTATATCCCTCCGATCAAAAGAACATGGATTCGAATTCCCACCCCACATATTGTTGAACTCAAGAAAGAAAAAAAGCAAGACAATAGTAAATATGAGAGTAAAGATAAAAGTATATTGTAGTAAAACTGAGTTTAACAAATCCATAACGTGGATTTATAAGCGCCTATTTGGTACAAAATTCAAATTTTGTTTCTTGTATTCAGATTCAATGAATCTAATATTTTCTTTGTGTGTTTGTTTTTTAAAATAGGTTCTTGATTTTGTGATCCAAATTGTTGAAAATTTGAAAATAACATTTATGCTTTTAATATTTTCAGATTTTAAATTTTGAAATTTGAAAACATTGAATTACACTAAAAAGAAAAAAAAATGATAAATATACAATTTCATCTTATAAACTCATTTTATTTTTGTAAAGATAAAAACATATATAACATAATATATTATAAATTATATAATATTATAACATGTCAATTATTTGAAATATGTTAATAAACCAATTAATAATATTTTAGATAGAACTAAGTCCCGTTTACTTCACTTCAATCGGAATCAAGGAACGTGAGTGAAAATTTTCATTCAATGAGAATAAAACGTGGGACCCACCTCAAATTTGAGAATCACTCCCAAAAAAGAGGCAATCTCATTCCCTCCAAAAAAATGATCAATCTTATTCTCAATTCCTATTTCGTGAGACCCACACCATATTTTTTAATTGCTTTACACATTCTACTTCTCCTCTCTCTTTAAACTCATCTCACAACATCTTCTTCTCATTTTACGATTTTTTTAAGTAGCTACCATTTATTCTTTTTTAATGTTCTTTTTTATTTAGTTACATGTGCTTGAATTACATTGGTTATGTTATTGATATAGTTTAAATATTTATAACCATTTATATTAACATAACATATTATAATAATTTAGTCATAATTTATTATGCATCATTACAACTGTTTTTAAATTTATATATTTTATTTTAAATCAAATGGGTAAGATAAAATTCATTATTAATAAATAAAGTAACCATAACAAAATTGAATAATGCTCCCTATTAATAATTGTTATTATAATGATAAAATATATACCAATTTTTTTGTTTTAAGTTGATGAAATTTTATGTTAATTAGTTATTATTTACTAATATCGAATTTATGAAGATAAAATTTCTTATTATTAAATAAAATAATTTAAGGTAGAATTAAAACTTATAATTGTTATAACTTTTTAATTGGTTAGAAATATAAAAGGATATTTTGGTAATCATCATTTATATGATTCTGATTTAGATGGAAGTAAACCGTATGAATGAATTTTTTATTTCGATTCCAGACAACTCCTAGTAAACAACATCAAAGAAATAAGATTCTCATTCTAATTGATATGAAGTAAACAGGGCCTAAATATTTAGTTACTAATAATTACTATTTTTATTGTTTATGAATATATTACTAAACCTTTTGAACAAATTTCTAAAATGAGATCCAACTTTTACATATGCTACCAAACACTTATCGAAAACATAGAATACAACTCTTTTTCATTTAATCTCTTATTTTCAAATTTTTATTTTTAGATGATTAACCAAACACAACATAAAATTATCATCGTATTAAATATATGGGTTCCACTATGCTAGTCCAAAACACCCACCTCAAACACAATGAACCAAATGGCATGCACTTTTATTGTGGTGTTTGGTTCACTAGTTTGAAAATGGGAAGTATGGGTTAGCTAAGCCTAACCCATATTTGATTGACAGTTCTGTAAACCCAAGTTTGCTAAAGTATATATTATTATACTTTTTGAGTTTGCTACAATATTTTTGTTGAATTGATATGTGGCAAACTTAGAAGGGGTAAATAGGGTTAATTGAAAACTATATAAACTTTTTTTAAGTAGGTCAAATTTAACAAATTAATACACTTTTTTATAAGCAACAATAAGAATCCTAATTAACTAATAAAAAAAAAATAAGAATCCTAATTAATTCTAAAACAAATGATTGGTAATAGATATGAGAAAATAAATTCTACCAACAACAAACAATTAATAACACTTTAGAACATGCAATAAATTTTTAAATTAATTGTAAAAATTAGTAGGAGAAAGTTAGAGAAAGTGACACCATAATTTTATAGTGGTTTGGTCAAACTCGACCTACTCCACACCCCAAGCACTTCTTGGGAATTGAATAAAATCTCTCGACTCTTTTCACGGCTTATAGTCCAACCGTTGCAACGTTCTTTTTTCAGGAGCGAGAACAAACTCAATATTTTCCACGGTTCAAGATCAAACCGTTACAAATGCTCTTTTTAATGGGCTCAAGAAAACCCTTACAAGATTTGGAAATTGTAGAATATACTCAACAAACTCTCGAGAGTTGATTTATAAATTTTGAGCTCACAAAAATTCTTACTTCTCACAATAATAAATCTCTCACAATAATATGAAGAAAATAAAAATTAAGAGCTTTGGATAAAGAAACAATGAAGACTTTTTATTTTGGATAAATTGAGAATCTAAAGTTGGGTTATTTTGGAGACGAAGATTGGTTTTAAAAAGAGAGGAAAATTTAGTGAAAATCAATTTTAAAACCAAGTTTAATTTGGATAGTTTAGTTTGAGTAAATAAAAATCAAGGGTGGAGATTTAATGGTAAAAAACAGTAAAAAAATAATTTAAAAACAATTAAAAATGTCCTCCAACCGTAAAATAAAATTAAAAAAAATACATAAGAGAGAAAAAACAATTGGCGAGCGCTCAACCATACAAAACAGAATGCGCATGCACGCTTATGCTCATGCTACACCAAAATTTCCTTATTTTTTTAAAACCAAAAGGAACCGTTATAAAATAAGTTCCAGCACGTATTGTTCCTCTAATGGCCCAAATAAAATAATATAAAATATATTAAAAAAAAACTTACCGTTGAAAGTATTTCTTTTTTACTTTTCAAATTTTTTTTTTTTTTTTTTTTTGTAATTAAACCACTTCCCCATATGTCAGCCTATCCTTTATTGACGTCAGCCCACTAAGTTTGCCACGTGTCGACTTCTGATTGGTCAGCATTGATGAATCAACCGCCACATCATCCGCCACCGGTATTTTCCGTCAAACTTGTTTTGGACATAACTTTTTCATTTGAGTTATGATTTAAGTGATTCAATAGGCGTTGACATCATTACTTCGAGCTCTATGTAATAGACTATTCAAAACATCAAAATTATCAATAAGTAAAATCAAATTTGTTATAATTAAAATATTAATTAATTAATTAATTTGAGATTAAGGGTAAAAAAGTCAACGATCTCCCCTTTTTTATGATGACAAACCACCCAAGAAAAATGTATAGACATTTATAAGAACCAAAGTGGCACATGTGATTAAGAATAATATCAATATAAAGTCCAACATATCACCATAAAGATCACACTTGAAATTCAATAAAAAAATTTAATTTCTCCTCCTAAATTAATTAAATCAAGAAACAAAATTTATAGCATATTTTTCTTTAAACTTCTCCCCCTTTGGAATCATAAAAATAAAAAATAAAAAATAAAAATAAATAAAGACATGAAAGCTCCCCCTAAAAACATGAACTCATCGACTTTTCAAATCTCTCCTATCAAAAAGCCAACTAAAAAAAATTAACAAGCAAAAATTCTAAGATCAAGAGACTTAGAATGAATGATACCAAGTTCAAGCGTATTGTTGCAAAAAAAAATTTCATTTAAAGGCATGGAAAAATATTTGTTAATTAATTATTAGAGTCTACAAATTCAAAAATAATATGACCATTTTGCATATGCTCTATTATACAATGATGCCTAATATCAGCATGCTTAGTCCTAGAATGATGTATATAATTTTTAGACAAACTAGAGAATTGTAAAAGAAAATAATTAACAAACCACCTGAACCCAAAAGCCAACTCATAAAATACTCAAAAATATATTCAGTTACAAAAGTGTCTAAACCCTCAACAAAATTTAAAATAATTTTATGCATATCTCCGAAAGAAAAATGTATTTTCTATTCTTAGCTAAAAAAGCTAATAGTTGAACTTAAACAATACAAAACTCAATTAGTTAATACATATATCTTTGATCTAAAGGTTGATGGTTCGAATCTCTATCTCCCCATGTAATTGAACTCAAAAAAAAAAAAAAAAACCCTAATAGCTTGACTGTTTAAGACATTTATCCCTTATTGAGACTAATTAGATGTACGTGCAAACGCCCATAGTTTAAAATTGGGGAAATTTAAAGTTGTAAGATTAAATTTAAAATTTGAATGAATATACTTTCCATTTAGTTTAGCTATCAAAGTGTAATGTCCCTTAATTTTTTTAATTGTTCGAGTTAATTAAGGGACTAAATTTTGACTTTATTTTTATGATTATTGGATGAGGATTTTATAAAGATTATTTTATTGGTTTAATGGGGGTTTAATTTTGGAAAAATTAAGAGAAAAATTTAAGTAATGACACTCTCGTAATTAGAGTACTTAGGTTTAGGATTGAGTTGAACCCTATAAATACATCATTAGGGTCCCTAGCCACCAAAACCCTTTTTCTATTAAAAAAAAAGAGGTTATCCCAAAATTTTCCCTTTTTTTCTCCTTTTCATGCCAACGTCCCTCATTCCCCTTGAAATTTTCTTCCTCTCAACCAAACCTTCTTCCCTCACGTGCACCCATCTCCCAGAAGGCAGTAGCAGGTGGCGGCAGAAGCTGATCGACGATTGAGATTATTTTTCCTCTTCCCTTTTTAGTTCACCCACTTTCGTAGCTCCGTTTTGGCACAAATTTTGAGGACAACCTCCTCTATCCGCACCAAAACAGGTAAGCCATCAGAGTTTTCTAACTTCGTGTTTTTTTTTAGTTTTTCCTAATTTAACCATGTTTTCTCCTCTTTCTCGGTCTTTCGAAAAAGGCAATTTTGGCAAACGAAGGGTCAGGAAGCACCATAAGGTCGAGATCTACACGTTGGTGAAATCGAAATCACAATCGGAGCAGCGGTGGTGGCTCACGCGTGACATGAAGCAACACTGGCAGCGGCGCGTGTGACACGCGCTGAGGGTTTAGGTCGCACGTGGCGGTGCGTCGGCAGTTCTTTGGAGTTGATTATGGCAGCGTTGAACTCTTGAAGGTAAGTAGATTCCGAAACTGGTCCCTGTTCGCCCATCCGAGGTGGAGCATAGGAGGCACTCGTCGGACGACGGAGACACGTGGGCTGCAGCCAATCTAGAAACAAAAGTGTCTTCCCAGTTTTGTTTGCCCCTCGAAACCCTAACTTCCCTTTTTAGTTATCTAATTAATTGAAATTTAGGATTAATAAGGGTATTTTGGGTATTTTGGACTTAGGTTACTTAAGAAATCCATTACCAATCTTCTTTGGTTTCACTTGCTGTTTTTCCAAAGATTTGAGGTAAGTGACTTTGCTCCTGGATAAACCATTGGGCTAGGTCGGTAACTTGTTTGAATTGTGTGACGTATGTGTTAATCATGACTATCTTCTGTAGTTTGTGAATTGAGCATGATGATGTGCTAGTGTGATAAACATGTTGTGCATGGCCATTATGTGATTGTTATATGTCATGAGTATCAGTTGTATGTGATGTATGGCCATTAGTTATATGCATGGCCATTAGTGAAATATTATATGTTGGAAGCCCTGAGGCTTCGGATTATATGATATGTGTTTGGGACCTATGCATAGTTAGGGCTTGTGTGTTGCATGTTCATATGTTGGAGCTTTACCATCTCAACTGTATGCTTGTTTGAGGACCTCCATGAATGTATTCTCCGCTTTGTACTGATGCGTGCTTGAGGTGTCTCTATGGGATAGTCTATCTTTGCTGTGTGCTGAACGAAGAACCTTGTGTCTCTGTGGGATAGTCTATCTTTACTGTGTGTTGAATGGAAAACTTCCTTGAGATACATTATGTATTTTGTGCTGCTGTGTGCTTGAGGTGCCTTGAGATGATATACTCCTGCGAGAGTTAGGGAGTAGGTCCCACATGAATTTCATGACTGTTTGTGTTTGAACGTCTGACCCCAGGGGTTGGAGTTACTTACTTGGTATATTTTATATACTCAACTTATTCATTTTCCTTTTTTTTTAGGTAAGAGCAAGTACTACATGGGCGGATGACGAGAAGAGTTGCTTAGAGGCCATGGCCACACGTTGCAGTCTTCCGCATGAGTCTACATTAGAAGTTGCATAGTTTTTTTTTTTTTTTTTTTAAATATTGGATTGAATATGATATTTTTGAATTGTGTTTTGTTTCTCTTTAAATTTTTTTAATTCATTATATCA
>JAOANK020001508.1:0-10037 GCA_026257165.2 Telfairia occidentalis | reverse complement strand
TCAATAACAACTTTATTGACAATATAGAAAGTGTTTACAAGCCACTCGAGTTTTAGGACATACACACCCAACAGAATCACCTAAGAGGAAGAAGAAAGGACTAACCTTGATGATAAATTCTTTGGATAGGACAACTCGTTCTCAATCCAAAGTCGAAACACTCTAGACGTTTGATGACCAATTAAAACTTCAATGTCTTTAAGGAATATACAACCTAAGCTTGAATGCAACATGCGCTCAGTTTGGAGCAAAGAGAGGAACTTTCCTTATATTCATTTTACCAAAATGTCTACTCTCTCAAATTTAAAAATGAGGGCTTTAAATAGCCTCATGTGTTTAGCAACCGAAAGAAGCTAAAACAAATTAAACTAAACCCTAAAACTATTCTAACTTGAACAATGTTTAGTTACAAAATTATTTGAGAGTTTTTGAAATGGGCCAATTAAACACACTTGGCTCCACATTAGTAGTGTGATAGCTTACCAAAGACAACAGAGCTTGCATTTGATCACAGAAGGAATAAAAATTACAAGCATGAAAGTTAGAGCATGTGAGTGACTTTATCAAGCATTAGGCACTTAATTTTACTCTTTTTCCAAAGTTTAATGTCCTTTTCTCTATTTTAGTCGAGTAATAAGGCTAGTATTAACTGTTATTCTAAGAGTTAACACGTTTCTCTGGCTTATAAAGACTCAACCCTAACGATGATTGTCGACTATTTTTATAACTAACAAAGTGCAAGTGTACACCCTGAAGTTGTAGGAAACAAGTCGATCCACATGGATAATTGAACAAAATGTGTCCTTAAAAGTCACTCTTTAGGAGAATAAGAGTAACTAAAATTTAGTTTGCTAAAAGACCAAAAATATGCTAAAGATATTAAAAGATAACTTTTAAAAGATGGTTTAATGGGAATTTTGTGCGAATTAATAAAAACAGGCTCAGGTTAGGGAATTCAATTGCTGACTACTACAGGATGCTACAACATTTCTGTAATGCTTAGTACCACAAAAACAACTCTTATGCTTCTTCGGAAGTGGACTCAATGTTTTATAATCTAGGGCAAGTGGGAGAAAATCTTTGGTCTGAGATGCCCTAGTTTATTGTATTTATTGTTTTCTCTCTCTGAACTCAAAAACATTTTGTACACCATTGGAGTTTTAGTCCAAGTGGGAGTTTGTTGGGTTTTATATCCTAAAACTCATGGAACGTAAATGTTTTGAATATGTTTTATAATCAATCAAGTGGTTATTGAAGTTTTATTTAGTAAATTTGTTATTGAATAAGTGAATTGCTAAGTATAACTGTATAAATCCAATAAACTAAGAACCTATGGCTATAGAATGAATACTTGGACTTTATATGGAGACATAAAAATAGATCAAGTTCGAGTCAATAGCCAAAATGGTCTATAGTATAAGGATTAGGCTAGGTACCTTATCTTGGGGACACTATAGGATGCGGCCGACTTTGTATTTGATACAAACGATGTGATCCTAAATTGTTCATGTGGAAACATGCGAGTGGGGCCATTCTGTGCAATGAGTTTGCATAAGACTAGACCACGAAATAGTCACTGTTTCTTTAAAACAACATTTACTGATAAACACTGACTTATTTCATAATTGATGACCTAGGTAACTCGATCATAATCTTGAGCTAACTATGAACTCTTGTTTATTATGGATTATCCTTAGATCTGCGTGGGTGAGAGAAACTCATCATCGTCTGCTCAATAAGCCTCCCATTTCAGGGGTAAGACAAGGTAGATAGCTGGGGACATAGTCATGCAAGATGGAATTAAGTACTAATTCCAGGTCTTCAACAAGGGGTCGCACCCTCTCATTGGCCCGAGAGGGACTCAGTTTGGTGTCGGACTACAAACTAATTGTTCATTAGAAGGTCAGTGGTACTTAAAGAGCAGAAAGTAATCCAAGGGTAAAAGAATATTTTTGATCTAGCTGAGATTACAAACAACTTGTGAAGGGTCGACTTACTAATCATTATTATATCAAATAGACAGAAATATATCTATAGTGAGGAGAGTGCAGCTACGGGCTTTAGTGGAGTGACCCGTGAGTTAACGATGTTGGTTAGCTAGGTTAAAGAGTTTAACCGATTAATCTCGGATCGTTGGAGCACATGATCTATAGCTCTATTAGGTCTCTCGGCTAGCTCACATCAGATAAAACTTTATAATAGTGTGGTGAATGGATTTGAAACGTTCAAATTTGATTAAGGGAGTGAGCATTAAATATATTCAATATATTTAGCGTCTCAACATTTAATTGTGAATTAAACATTCAAGAAGTGTTGGAAATGATATTTAAATGTGATTTAAATATCATATATATGAATAGGGATTCATATTCGAAAAAAATGTTTTTTTGAAAAATGGGATTGGTGTGGTTTTAATATTATTTTAATATTTCATATTAAAATAATATAAGTAAATTAAAATTAGTTTTGATTTATTTTTTTCCTTTTTATTTTGGATTTGATTAAATCAAAAGAAAAAGGGAAAGAAAAGAAAAATCAAGTTAGTGGAAAAATCCTCTAATTTGAATTTTTCGTACAACTAAGTGAGGTGTCTTCATCTTATCAAGCCACAAATCCCACTTAGTGAATGAGGTTTAGGTGTCAATCTCTTATACATTTGAGGCATGCACAAACTCTTCTATAAATAGAAGTTTTTTCAACTCATTTTGAGGTTAATTAATTTGATTAATTTTGGCTTCCAAAAAGAGTGTTCTAAGTGTTAGAACTCTGCTTTCTCATCTTTTCCTCCCTCTATTTCACCTCAAATTGGATCACACAATCCGTTCTAAGGCTGGAGAATAGTCGATAAGACTCTCGTGGTGGACCAGCATCCGTTCGTGATCAAAATTGATGAGGGACAAAATCGTTTGAAAATGCGGGAGAACCTGGAATTGCCATGTGTACAAAGGCACCTCGTTCCCAGTAGAGGTGAAGTGGAACACCTAGAGTCGGACAAGTTGAGACGAGCCCGAGGAGTGGAGTGAATCCTGAAATTACTCCAGATTGGACGTAAAGGGAAAAAATCACTCCACCCATCTCTCCTCTCTAAATCAGCCAGAAATCATGGCTGAACGGGAGAGCTATGCCACAAATGACTCCCTCCAACTCAAGTATAAATATGAGACATAGCCACATCAAAAGGTACGCCACGAGACCTAAAAGCAATCCTTACTCATTTCTTCTACCTAACTGACTTGAGCGTCGGAGTGTGGTACTCACCACCCCACCTCACCTCGTCCTCTTCTTTCAAGTTCGAGGTCATCTGTTGCTCAATCCACGTCAGCAGGAAGAACTCTCGTGCATCAACAAAAATTGTGGAGAAACGAGGAAGATTTTGAGCATCAAAGGTTGGTTTATCTTTTCTCTGTTTTTCCCTCTTATTTTATGCATGTTTATCCTGCTAATTAAATAAGTTAGAGTGCAATTTAATCCATTTTGTTGCACATGCATGTTATTTATTCCTTCATTTTTTTTCTGCCAGTTGAGATGCTACCGCAAAATTTAGATTTTAACACAGATCAGTCATATTTTTCTTTTAAGTCTAATCACTTAACCATTAACACAATAATCATCAATTCATTAGCTCAAAGGTAAATACTAGTGATAAACCACATAATTTAAGCTCATAGAATATAAAAAGGCCATTCATAACTCATAATGCCCTCGAAATACACCAAACTTAACTCTTATTCTAAGAGTTAACAAACCCCCAAACTTAAACCATTACTCGTCCTTGAGTAATGCTTAGATTCCTTTCTAAACCCTTCCTACTGATCTCTTTTTGTACTAAACTTACTTAGTCAGGGTTGGCAAAGACATTAGGTACTCCACCCTAAACCTTTCACCACCCAACTTTCTCACTCTTCATTTCCCTTCAATTGCTTAAACCTGCTTTTGTCAAGCTCAATCAGATCAATCAACAACTGGATTCAACCTCCTTTAGGAATTTCTTCTATTGTATCTTTTATTTGAGGGAGACTCCTATCATAGATCCTTTGTGCAACCTACAATAGCAGCACACTAGGTTTTCTATGCTTCAGGTTTCTTACAACTCCATTTCACCTTAAACATTGAATTCTTGATTTTAGCTTCTGACACTTTATTCTATTTTCTTTTTGCTTTTTGTTCTTTTTTTTTTCCGAGTTGAACGGGGCTAATACGTTGCATATCCCTTTGAGATTTATTAAGGTTGGAGTTTGCAATGCATAGCCCTTTCCTTTTATTTGGCTCTGGCTTTGACTTTTTCTTTTTCTTTTCTATTTCTCTTTTTTTTTTTTTTTGGTGAGCTTTACGTAACCAAGATATGTTGAATTACTTTACCTATCTATCTAGGTGGATACTCACTTTCAACAAGAAAGGAGGAGTATACTCACTTTGCCCATTTTGAGACTACCTATCAAGATGTGCTGAATTAATTTTGTAGACAGCCTATCTATCTAGATAAACACTCACTTAAAAAGGAGGAGTGTACTCAAAATGGCTGGCCATCCCCCTAAACTTAAAGATTTCATTGTCCTCAATCAAACAAGGTTCAGAAAAGCTGAAGCATAGTTCCACACAACAGCTGTTGAAGGAAAAGACCTCATGCAACCCTCAAACTACTCATTCATTAGGAAAAATTTCAAGTAGAAGATCCTCTAACTGAGAAATGTTCTATAAGGCTTAGCTAGACCGGATCCCACTACAGAAAGAACAATTTGAATTAACAAGGTTGGGTTGCTTGGGCTAAGGGAATCATGCCTAAAAATACTAGCCAACTCAACCAAATAACTTGCTCCAAAAGAGATCAGTGTTGTAAGATTTAGAGAGAAATAGTGACATAACTACTTCATTGAAGAACAAGAGCAACAGTACATGATGATAAAGGGGTAGGGGATTTCAAGATTTCATAAGGGGTAGAGGATTTCAACATTACTCAACAATGTGTCATCCATTTCCTTCACAAACTCATTGTAGACTGCTCTGGGCAAGTTGGTAAGACTGTAAAGTGCGTTGACAGCCTCTCAGGACAAATCAATCACTTTTCCTTTTACCACAAGTTACCTTCCTCTACATCAATATTGGCATAAAACTCCCTTACTAGTTTAGGATACACAGGCATTGGTTTTACACAAAAAGCTATCCAGTTGTGCTGCACCACAACAGAGGAGAGGGTAGCTAGTAAGTCTTGTACTGGCATGTCAAACCCCATCTCCATGAGTAGTTTCTTTTTCTAAATTTCTCATATCTCTCCTGAGCCCCAGCACGTACAAATTTTTCAATCTGTTTCACTTCTGCATGCTCTTGGATTACAAGTTTCTTGCCCTTAGACTTCTTGCTTTTTGTTTTCCCCTTTAATGCTACAGCAATTTGCTATTGTTCTTCCTCTATTACAGGTTCTGCTTGCTCAAACTGCATAGTTTCTTCCTCAACTAGGGCCTTTCCCTTTGAAGATCTTGTATGTCTAGGTGCTAGAAGGGGACTCAAAGGAGGGGGAACTTGATTTAGCAGCCTTACTCTTTTTGCTTTTAAAGACATTTTTGAGTTTTGGAGCCATGATTGTGCTTAAGCTAGGCAAAGGGATTTGAAACGATGGGTGCTCACACAATTCGTAGAAGTGATGCAATGGTTTGATGAAATATACCTGAGGTGAAGCATCCTATTTATAGAGTGGGGATAGGGGCAAACTTTTTATTTATGTTCCACAAATTTCGTGGAATCTGCTGCATGTAATTAAAACAAAATTGGAAAATTAAATTTTTTGTTTTGAAAAGGAAATCAAATATAAAATTACTCCCTTATTGCTAGCAAAAGAGATTTCCCAAAATGTTGAAGCAGCTTTTTCGCAAGCAGAAGGCTTTGATTACCCTTTTCAAAAATGGTACAACTAACAACGGTTAAAGAATTGATTCCCCAGATCTGTATTCAATGCTGCAGCGAATCTCACAGATTGTAGAATCTTTTTCTGCCATATGATTTTCCCCGCTTTATCTAAATGGACATCTGCCCCTGCATACTAAAGCAATGCATTAAAAGTTCACCAAAAATAATCTTCCTCCCATATATCCATCACGTGATCTTCTCATTCAATTTTACTTAAATTCACAGATGCATTTCAATTTATTTTCCTAAGCAAAAGAGATATTTTCTTCCTTTTCATTTTTTACGAAAATTTCAAGAAATCAAACTAACTAAACTACCTAAGACTACACTAAGACCTTAACTACTTGAAAGAATAAACAGTTTAAAAGAAAAACAATAAATAGAAGAAAGAAGGAAATTAACTAACTTAACTGCCTCCTTATGTCACTTGCCTCAAAGTTGGTCAACCAATTTTCTGGGAGGTGGTGATTCTTCTAAAGTCCTCCCCATAGTAGTGCTTTAATCTTTGGTCGTTTACCTTGAATACTCTCTCATCTCTTTCATCCATCACTGAGATAGCTCCTTGAGGGAACACCTCTAAAATACTAAATGGTCTAGACCATTTAGATTTTAGCTTCCTAGAGAATAGTTTTAGCTTCCAGCTGAATAGGAGAACCTTTTGTCCTTTCTCAAAGACCTTTGGATGAATTTTCTATCATGCCAATTTTTAGTTTTCTCTCTGTATAACTTGGCATTTTCATAGGAGAATTGGTGCAATTCATCCAGCTCATTCAGTTGCAATTTTCTCAACTCTCTTCCTACATTTGTGGTCAAATTAAATTCCTTTAGTGCCCAATATGCCTTGTGTTCAAATTCTAAAGGCAAATGACATGCTTTGCGATACACAATTTGATAGAGAGACATCCCTAAAGGGGTCTTATAGGCTGTTTTGTAGGCCCATAAGGAATCTTCCAACTTGATTGCCCAATCTTTCCTATTGGGGTTGACCACTTTTTTAAAGATTCTTTTAATCTCTTTGTTTGATATTTCAGCTTGGGCACTTGATTGGGGATGATAGGGAGTGGTTACCTTATGTTTGACATTGTATTTGAGCAATAGTTTAGATAGCAGCCTATTCATGAAGTGACTCCCTTCATCACTAATAAGAACTCTAGGGTTGCCAAACCTTGTAAAAACGTTCATATGCAAAAAATCTCAAAACTATTTTGGCATCATTGTGGGAACATGCTATAGCTTCTACCCATTTGTATACATAGTCACATGCTACAAAAATATACTGGTTCCCAAAAGAAGGAGGAAATGGCCACATGAAATCTATTCCCCAAACATAAAAAATTAGTCACATGCTACCAAAATATACTGGTTCCAAAAAGAAGGAGGAAATGCCACATGAAATCTATTTCCCAAACATAAAAAATTTCCAGTTCCAGCATCATTTGCAGAGGCATTTCATCCCTCTTTCCAATATTACCCATCCTCTGGTACTTATCACAAGTCTTACTCATGAAGTTGGCATCCTTGAAAATAGTAGGCCAATAATATCCACTTTGAAACACCTTAGCAGCTGTTCTTTGTCCCCCAAAATTACCTCCATTTGGGGACTTGTGGCAGTGTTCTAAAATAGAGAGTACCTCCTGTTCAACAACACATCTTCTGAACATTCCATCTACACATTGTTTGTATAAAAATGGTTCATCCAAGTAAAAGAATTTAGCCTCATATTTAAACTTCTTTATTGCCAAGGGAGTCAAATCTTGTGGTTGAATTCCACTTGTCAAGTAGTTAGCCAAATCTGCAAACCAGGGTGTTATGCTTAAAGGAGTTCCTTTAATGGCAAACAGTTGCTCATTAGGGAAGTTTTTCTTGATCTCCAGCTTGCTTGGGGCTTCTTTATTCTGGACAAATGGTCAGCTACCACATTCTCAGTACCCTTCTTATCTTGTATCCCCACATAAAATTCCTGCAGTAAAAGTATCTATCTGATTAACTTGCGCTTGACATCCTTCTTAGTCAGTAGGTACTTGAGGACAACATGGTCAGTGTGCACCACTACCTTAGTGCCTATCAAATATGCCCTGAACTTTTCAAATGCAAAGGCCACAGCTAGCAATTTCTTCTCTGTTGTTGTATAATTGAGTTGGGCTTCATTAAGAGTGCGACTAGCATAATAGATAGGGTGGATGATCTTCTCTTTCTTATGGCCAAGCATTGGTCCTACAGGAACTCACTAGCATCACACATTAGCTTAAATGGTAGCTCCCAGTTAGGGGCTACCATAATCGGTGTTGAAATAAGTGCCCTTTTCAGAGTTCTGAATGCTTCTTCACAGTCCTTCCCAAAATGGAATGGTCTATTCACTTCTAGCAAGCTGCACAGTGCCTTAGATATCTTTGAAAAGTCTTTTATGAACCTTCTGTAGAAGTCAGCATGACCCAAGAAACTTCTGATGCCTTTCACTGAGCCAAGGGGTTCCATTTTCTCAATTACCTCCACCTTAGCTCTATCCACTTCAAGCCCTTTCTTGGATACCTTGTGACCAAGCACAATACCCTCAGTCACCATAAAGTGACATTTTTCTCAGTTAATTACCAAATTGGTTTCTTCACACTTGCCAATACCTTCCCCAAATTGTTCAAGCATGTTGCAAAGTCATCCCCAAATATTGAAAAATCATCCATAAAGACTTCCACCACAGATTCTACCAGATCTGAGAATATTGCCATCATGCACCATTGAAAAGTAGCTGGGGCAATCCACAGTCCAAATGGCATCCTTCTAAAGGCAAAGGTGCCATAAGGACATGTGAAAGTAGTCTTTTCTTGGTCAGCTGGTGCTATGGTTATTTGGTTGTATCCAGAGTATCCATCAAGCGAACGATAGAATTCTTGTCCAGCCAATCTGTCCAACATTTTATCAATGAAGGGCAACGGTAAATGGTCTTTCTTGGTGGCTTTGTTCCGTCTCCTATGGTCCATACAAACTCTCCAGCCTGTAACAGTCCTGGTGGGGATCGATTCATTTTCCTCATTGACTACCACATTGATTCCTCCTTTCTTAGGCAAACAATGAACTGGGCTAACCCAATTACTATCAGCTATAGGGTAGATAATTCCTACGTCAATCCATTTTATAATTTCCTTTTTCACTACCTTCTTCATGGCTGGGTTGAGTCTCCTTTATTGCTCAACTGATTTGAAGTTCCCATCCTCTAGGTTGATTTTGTCTATGCAATAGGATGGACTTGTCCTCTTACTGTCTGCTATGGTCCAGTGAATGGCTCCTTTATGTTTCTTTAACAAATTAAGGAAATCTTATCTTCATGCTCCATAACCAAGCTTGCGGCAATAATTATAGGAAGGATGTTTCCCTCTCCCAAATAGGCATATTTGAGGTGATCAAGTAAGGGCTTCATTTCAAGTTTTGCAACTAATGAAGGTTTGATTGGTTTAGACTGCCTCTCTGATAGCTCTAATGATTCAAACCTTTTGGTGCTCATTATTTCAAGAACACTGTTTTCTGCTACAGCATTACTGCCCCAAAATTCTGCTTATGGTACCTACTACATTCTTTCTCAAACATTTTTTGAACTAAATCGCTAATTATCTAAATTTGTAACATTCCTCTAATTCTGAGGGACACCTCATAGCATCAAAGACACTAAATATTACCTATTGATCATGAACCCTCATAGTGAGTTCTCCTTTCTGCACATCTATAAGAGTTCTTCCTGTTGCCCAAAATGGGCGCCCAAGAATAATAGGCACCTCTTTATTTTCCTCATAAACTAGGATGATGAAGTCAGCGGGTAAGATAAATTTATCCACTTGTATCAATATATCCTATATCTTTCCCTTTGGATGAGTTATAGATCAATTAGCCAATTGCAAGGACACCGTGGTTGGCCTTGCTTCTCCTATTCTCAGCTTTTTATAGATCGATAAGGGTATCAAGTTGATCCTAGCCCCAAGGTCACAAAGAGCTCTTCTTAACTCCTTTCCTCCTATTGAAACAGGAATAGTAAAGGTCCTAAGGTCTTTTACCTTTGGAGGAATCTTGTTTTTCAATAATGCACTGCATTCTTCAGTTCGGGAAACCATTTCATATTCTCCCAGCCTTCTTTCCTTTGTAAGAATGTC
>JAOANK020001497.1:0-10037 GCA_026257165.2 Telfairia occidentalis | reverse complement strand
GATAAAATCAATCAACAATATTATTAAGATAATAAAGTTTCTTACAAACATCAAATAAAGATTAACAACTTAACCAAATTTAAAGTTTCTTTAATACGACTACTATTCTCTTTCTTCTTCTTTTATTATCACTATTCTACTACTACTACTACTACTATACTACTGCTACTACTAATATTACTACTACTACCAATACTACTATTATACTATTACTACTACTACTACTACTGTTGTTGCTGCTTCTACTTCTCCTCCTCCTCCTTCTATACGTTCATTAAGTTCCTCAACACAACAGTCTTAAAACTAACCATAAGCGCTCTTCAAGGAATTCATAGGATCAAACCATAAGGAATAAGTAGGAATAAATAAGATCACGATCGAGGTAAGTAGCTGATCGGACTCTCTCTTTAAGTGGCTTATATGGTAGTTTTCCTTTGTTATGTTGCATTAATTATGTTATGTTGCATTACATGTTAAAACACATTTCTTTATAAGGGACCCCATGCATTATGTATGTTCATGATCATAACCAAATCAAGTTATTTTGGGGTATAGGCTACGCTTCCAGGGCTAGCAGGGTATGTATGGTTACACCCCTCTAGACCCAACCTTATGTTATGTTTATGTTAGGTGCTAGTAGGGTATGTATGATTGCACCCCTCTAGTCCCACCTTACGTTAAGGGTTGATGTCGGATGCGACTCTGGCTCTACTGACTGCATGTCACTGCTAATCATCAGATGAGTTAGTTTTTCTTAAGTCCACATCTTCCTATCAGGGTAGTGAAACTCATGTTGGAAGCGTAACCGATTACCTCATGTTATGATAAGTTTATGTTTTAGGTCTAAATCATATGTTTATATGGCATGTTGCATGTGACTGTGCATTTGGGCACTACCTTAGGTGAGAGATACTTACTGAGTATATCATATACTCATCCTATTTTACAGACTTTGCAGGTGAGGATACAACGTAGGTGGCATGCCTAGACGTCACTTAAGGGGTCAACCATCAAACTCACTGTTTTGGTCATATATGCATTTTGTTCCACTACGCTAATGTTTTATAGATCTTGGTGTTTTGTAAAAGAAACTTTTGTAAAATCTTTCCTACTTGATTAATAAAAGTTTTTATGTGTTCTTTTACATAAATTTTGACCAAAACTATAGAAAAGTCTAGGCATGCATGTCGTAATGGTCGAGCCTTGTATGTAAGGGTCACGCCGTTATAGGTGTGTGAGCACCTTTGAGAGAACTCAAAAGAAAACCAATTTACTTCTGGCTCTTGGGAGGAGAGAGAGGCAAATGACTTACTCTCGTAAATTTTGACTATAAGTTTCCTGATATAGTCAAAACCCTAAGGGCTTTTAAATTCTTTAATTTAACTATAAAAATTAAAAAAAAAATTAATTTTCATAATTAATTGTTTAGATCTCATCTCATGCGTTTGGGTTCATGGACTTTTTCATAAACCCTAACACTAAGTCATACCCCATTGGACTTCTAAAACTCAATGGACTCCTTTCGTATGTAATTAGGCCTAAAGTTGGTCCAGCTATCCAATTGGTCTTCCAAAATCCAATTTGCCCAATTTCTAATTAATAAAAAAAATCTAATTTATTATTAATAGCCAAATTAAATAATCTCAATTTGTATTAATTAATAATAAATCTAATTTATTATTAATATCCAAATTAAATAATCTTTATTATTTAATTTTCTCCCAATGAATTGTTCGTTGCAAAGGTCGAGCTAATAAGGGAACTTTATTGACCTATAGCTTTGAATTTCAATGGTTAAGATCTATTAATCAAACACTTCAACTAACCAATCCCACCATTAACCCATGGTAACTCTACTATAAACCTGAGGTTGCACTGTTGCACTGTAGATGAGTTATATCTATGAATATAACTATAACAGTTCATTTGATCCTTCACAAAATGACTCGTGGTTCTAGTTGGGTGAAATTACCGTTTTGCCTCTGACCCACCCCTTACTTCTTAAATACTATTGGTTCTCTAATAGATAGCCTTCCATGAATCTCATTATGGAAAAATCCTTCTAGGGGTATCAAGAAGGCAGATACCCTGTTATCCAAGTCCTGAACCAGGACATTAAGAGAATCACTTATATACACACTCAATATGGAGAAGTGCACACTTAACACTTTTCAGTATTGAGTGGCTATGAATTCCATCTTGTGTAGGAATGTTTTCAGCTCCCCAATCGAATGCATTCCGAAGACATTAGGTTTATTGAGCGAATATATAAGTCACTCTCACCACGCTGCTCAAAGAACACACCCGCATAGGCAAGAGTTCATAACACACTCAGGATTTAGATCAAATGACCTATAATCATCCTAGCTATGTGTTTGCATTTTCTTTCAACGATCTTACAAGAAATGTACAGAATACATGGAAGTCTAGTCCTATGCAATTCCATTGCATACGATCCCTTCACTCACATGTCACCACATGAACAATCCATATAAGACCATTTGTAATAGCTACAAAGTGGACTATATCAACAATGTACCAAAATAAGGTCTTTAACCCTATCCATATACTATAGACGATTTAAGCCACTACTCTTAAACTTGATCCTCTCGTATGTTTGATACATACCAAGTTTAAGAACATATCTGGTGCCTAAGGAGCGATTAGATATTAAATGTTGCTAAATTTGACAAGATGAACAAATAATATTTAAGTTTATCTTATTTACATCATTGTAGTTTAAATGACATTACGAGCTTAAGGCATAAATCCCAACAAAAAAGTTGAAGAAATATGTCGGTGAGAGCTGGAGCCACCGCATGAACCCAAGCCGAGATGATGGAGATCAAAATAGTGATGACTCCCAAACCCCTTGAGAGATTAGAATGATATTCAGTTGCACAGCTGAAAGAAAGTCTAGAAGAAAAAAAAAAAGCAAAAGCCCGCAAGGCAAAGGTCGTACCAAATATTTGAGGAAGTGTTCTCCACCTTTTTGGTCGAGGCAACTTAACCGCATCAACTTCATAACACCATCCTGGGTGTGACCCTTATAATTGTGAACATGAAAGTGTGTCACATCTTAATAGATGGAGGAAGCTCTGGTTATGTCATCTCATTCATTGCCTTTAACGCAATGAAGTTGTGGTAGAAGCATTTAAAAACAGCGTAGCCCCTCTAGTAAGATTTGGAGGTGAAAGAATCACACTAGAGTGAAGCACCGAGCTACTAGTGATGTTGAGAGATGGAAAGAATGCATGACAAAAATGGTTGATTTTCTTTTGGTAAACTGTAATTTTGTTTATAATGCTATACTTGGTCGACCACCTCTTCATAGCCTCGAAGCAGTGCCTTCTACCTACCACAAAGTTAATTATGAAGTTTCCAGCACCTCAATATGTCAAAGTAATTAGAGGATAATAGTATACATCTTGCGAGTGTTACTGCACAAAAGAAGATGCAGTCAAACAAGCAGTTAGCTTGGTCCATCAAGGGAAAAACCAAACCAAAGAATGAAAAGTCGAGTCGAGCTGACACGTAGCTTGATCAATATCCAAAAATTAGTCTCTTGGTACTTTTTTACATTCAAGCAAGAATTTCAATAGTTGTTTGCATCTAATTCCTATTTGTAGTTAGACAATTTTTGTTTTCTACAATTATATGAAGGTTCTTATTTTTGCCATTATAATGTATTCTAAATAACTTTGGTCAAAGTGAAAGCCTACTCAAGTGGGGCCATGTACTATGATAGATTACAGAAAAAAATCAACTATTGTACAAATTGAAGAGACAGAAGTTTGATACGACAGAGTGAAATTCACCTCAAGGCTATGTTGAATTGAGCCACAACTAAACCTAAGAGTCGGGTCAAGCAAAAGCATGACCCAAAGCCTAACTAGGCAGAGCCAAGGCTCTGCACTTGGCTCAAAAAGTATCTAGCCAAATGGCTTGACTTTAAGGCCCAAATAGGTCGAACCATGATTCGACCTAGTGTACATGAGATGTGTCATTTGGCCTGGTCCATAACTTAAAAGGATCGAACCAATGGCTTGACCCCAAGGCCAAGGTAGGTCAAAGCACCCATTTCGTCCTAGACCATATGAGACGTGTCGTTTGTCCTGACCCAAAGCTCGAAAAAGGTGTTAGCTTTATGAGCTTCAATCATACTATATATTTTGATGATAACAAACTTTTTTTAAATTAATTGATGATTTTAGTGTTTTTAAGTTTCATAGCGTAAAGCTCTAAAAGAGGATTCCAACACATTTTGAATCGCTCAAATCGGACGTCAAATGAAGAAGTTATGATCAAAAGAAAATTAAGCTGAATTTAGAAACCTTGACATGCGTCAGACGCAAATGTTCACTGTCATTCTAGCACGAGTTCGAGCCCTACCAAACACCTTTTTCTTCCATTTTCTTTCTTTTAAAAAAAAAAAAAAATTAGCCGTTATCTTTTCCTTTTTTATCCATTAAATCCCCACGTTGGATTTAAATTACCTTGATCTAATGGTCAAATTTAATTCCAATTTTAATATTCTTTTAATCCAAAATTATCATATAAATTCCAACAATCTTTGTTGTCCAAAACACAATCATTCTTGAATAATTTTTTCTCCATTAAGCCTCTATTGCTAAACCTCTCTAAAGTTCGAAGTGTTATTTGTGTGAGAGATTTATTTATTTTTTAGAGATTAAATTAGATTATTTTGAGTACAAAATTGTGTATCTGTTCTTGTGAGAGTTTTAGTTTTGTGAGTTTCAAATTTCATCTTACTTTTTGAGATTTTGTAATAAGGTGTGGGAGCACCTTGGGACTGTGAGAGTGGTTTAATCTTGAACTCGAAAAATGATTTGTAGTGGTTTCATCCTGAACCTATTAAAAAGATCGGTAGTGGTTTGATCTTGAACCCGGTAAAAAGATTGGTAGGTTGGATCCTAAATCTACAAAAGGATCGGTAGGGGGGTTTACTCTTGCACCCACAAAAAGAGTGACCAACCAGTTTGGTTCTCACCCGTAAGGAAGTCATTGCAATAAAATACCCAAGAAAGAGTCTTGGAGAGTGGAGTAGGATTTTCTGAACCACTATAAAATTTTCAGTGTCATTTATCTTCTCTTTACTTTTAAGATTTCTGCTGCGGAATTACTTAGTTAATTAGAATGCACACTTAGTTAAATAGTTTTATATTTCTTATTATCTTTAGGGTGTTATTTAGATCAGTTTCAATTATATTATTTCTGTCTAAATTTATCGAAAAAGCTTTAATTTTTCAAGAAACCTTATCACCTGCACTCTAGTATTGTCATACGATTCTACAATTGGTATCAGAGCCCAAAGCTTTTTTTTCTTTTGAAAATTATTTCGTTAGATATCTATTATTTGGGTTTCAATCCTACAATTGGTATCAGAGCCTAGTGCTCTTCTTTGTTCTGAAAATCATTTTGAAAATTACTTTGTTTGAATACTTATTGTTTGGGTTCCACTCCAACAATTGGTATCTAAACAAGGTGTTGTTGTTTTCTAAATTAAAAAATGTATTGAATTAATTTTTTTTTATTATTTAAGTTGGAATTTTATTTTTCGTGCTAAAAAGTTTTAAAAAATGAGTTTTCAAAGCTTCTTTTGTTAGAAAATAATTTTTCTTTTAAAAACTTGTTTTGAAATTTTTTTTACTTACTTTATTGAAAAATATATATTTTTTAAAGGCCATATCTTTAAAATTATTTTCTGTCTTAAAATTAGTTTGATTGTATTTTGTTTGAAAATAAATTTTCAAAATTTGTTTGCATTAAATTTGTTTTGATTACCTTTCTATAACTTAATTGTTTGAGCTTATGGCAAACGTTAGAGTTGATGGTCAAATTGAATATCATTCTTGTACTTCTAACAATTTTCTTGATGTGAAAGAAATTTCTAAAACTAGAAATCAAGAAAATTTTCATGGTATTTTGAGAATCTCAGTGGTGCTTAATGGCTCATACTGAAGTGATGACGAAGAGGTAAGTAACAAAAATCTTTCTTATGATGAGCTTATGGATGCCTACAATGAAATTAAAGTTGAATTTGAAAAATTAGGCTCTAAATACATGGCTATGAAAAAGAAAAAACACAAAATTAGCTCTTGAAAATAATGAGTGATTAAATGAGCTAAGTTGTGTGAAAGAAGAAAATGAAAAAATTAATTTTTCATCTCTAAAATTGAAAAATAACTTGAATGTTTTAATTGTTGAAAACAATTTTTTGGTTGAGAAAAAAACATGTTTGAAATTAAATGTCAATGATGTCAAAAAGGATGATGAAATTGAAATTGGTTGTGATGATTAAGAGCATGTCTTGTTAGATAGGATTAAATTTCTTGAGCATGATACTTTTGAGTTAAATAAACTTGTTAAAGCTCTTAGAGACAATGTAAAATCCCATAAAATTTTAAAAAAATAATTAAAAAAATAAATAAAAATAAAAAATTATTATTGGGCTTAATGACATTTTTGTAATTAAGCCAAAAAGAGTTAGAGTTAGGGTTCACAAATGTAATTCATATAAGGAAAAGTTAGGCCCTAACCCTCCCTCAATTTTGTTTTGCCCAAAAGAAAGAAGGAGAAAAAAAAGGAGAAAAAAAAAAGATTGATGTTTTTCCCTCTCCTCTCCCACTCTCGATTTTTGTCCCTCCTCCTCTCGATTTTTCTATCCCTTGGCCATACTATCCAACAGCATTGAATCCAAAACGCAGCGATCTAAATCTGTTTGGTGTGCTCGGGATCGTAGGGAAAAGGTTTCGAGAAGTATTCTCGCATTTTGGAGTCTTTTCTCATCGTTTCTTGGCAAACAAAGTGATCTTTCTCGATTTTCGGCAGTGGGAGGCTAAGATCAGTGGGGATCCTCAATTCTGGAAGGTAAGAACGTTGGATGTACGTTTTTTTGGGTCTTTGTTCGGTATAGTACTAATCCCATTTTTCCTCCTTTTTTCGGCCAAGAAGTCGTTTTTTAATGCAACGAAAGGTGGAAAAGGACCCTGAGGACCAGATCAACACATTGGTGAAAACGGAACATCAATCGGAGCTACAGAGAGCCCTCATGTGCCAAAAGAAACAGCCGGCACGTGAGCCATATGCACCAACTTTGGGCGGCGCGTGTGGGAGCGTGACACCTCGAATTGGAGCGTGGTCGGTGGCGTTGGAACTGTAGTGACCTAAAGTTTCAGGATCGGGGGTGCATGGGCTCATTTTTCTGAAACAGTAAGCTCCTCTTAATGTTTTGTTCCTGTCTATAGCCTCAAAATACGTCAAAAGGTAGTTTTAAGTTAAGTTTCTAAGTGCATTTTGTGTTTGACCTTAGGTTGACCAAGCATGCTTTGATCGGTTCTTTAGGAAGCTTATAGAACTCACTCGAGGTAAGTAATTTTACTTACGGACCTGTGAGGGCTTAGGTTAGACGATGTATGCATATATATGTTTCATGTTATGTATGAAGGATAGATCGCAAGTAGGAAAATATGCCATGTATGATTCTATGATATGTGATGTGGAATGCATATGTGATATGTTTAAGTGATCCTACTATGTATTTAAGCATGCTTGGGAATTGTTTGCTGAATTATGATTGGTGATGCTTATTTTGATACGACATGCATGATATAGATGTTAAGGTTTCATGTCGTATGTATGTGGGACCTAGCATGAACCATAGAACCATGAATCATGTTTTATGTGAGGGTGTCAACCGCCTCCCACACTCATCGGTGTTGGGCGAGATCTCGGCTGTGCTGAATGGGTGTCATCTAGCATCAGTTACAGTCGAATTCCCCATTTAAATAGAGGGTCCAACATTTGTATCCAAAGTGAGATGACACCATAGGGTGGGTAAGATGGTTGTTGCACATCAGCATGATAAGTACAGTATATTGTCAACCATTGAACGATAGGTCCTCAAAAGATTTCATGATGAGGTTGCATGATTGTGTGTGTATGAGGTCTAACTCCATAGGTGGGGTGTATTTGTTAAAATACTCAACCTATGTTAAACGTTTTTTTAGGAAATGAACGTATCATGCGTGTTGGCTGACGCGCGGGGTTACGAGGTTATGGAGTAGATTTAGGCTATGCTTTATTTTCAACTTTTTGCTTATGCCTAAGACTTTTGAATGTTCAGTAATTTCATGTCCTTAGAATCTAGTTTCATTTTCAATGTGTCGTTTGAAGTTGTAGGGATCCCCACCTTTTAAAATCCTTAAAACCGTGATTTGTTTTTCTTAAACTCTGTATTTGAATTTACTTTTAAAATTTAGTTTTTAATCATTCATGTATGCAAGTAGTATCGATCCAAAGGTTAAGTTAACTCGGGTCGCTACAGTTGGTATCAGAGGCAGGTTGGGATTCTGTAAACTGCTTACATCGTATGCATAAGGGTGTCATAGATGAATCTCCATAGCCAAGTCGTAACCACCTCGTCACCACCAGGTACGTTAGTTGTTAATTAAAAGTTAGTTGGCGAAGCATGTGGTAGCTGCATTATTTACCTGGTAGTAACATTATTTACCTGGTAGTAACACTATTTACCCAATAGTAACATTATTTACTTAGTAATAACATTATTTACCTGGTAGTTAATATAATTACTTTTAAATATGTCATGATATGTTGTACTGTTATTGTCAATCTTGTATGATTATGGATAGATAGCTGACTTAAGTTAGTAATTAGAAAATGCCACCTCGAGGACGTGAAGCTAGTAGGCGTGGCCATGGACGTGATTGAGAAAGGGGTCGGACGGTCCCTCAGCCAATGGCTCCTACTGAACCCCAAGGTCTACATCAAGAGCAGCAACATGCTCCAACTGAGGCTTAGCCAAAAAATTCACCCCAAGTGCAGCCCGCTACTCAATAGGCAGCATAACCCCAGTCAATAGTGGCATCTATGTTGCTTGACACGCTACGGACCCTGGTGAATACGACAGTGGGTAATGCTATTGATAGAGTACTACCAGAACGGAGAGGCACGTCGATTCGAGCCCAATATCTGAAAGACTTCAAGAAGTACGACCCCCAAAATGTTTGATGGAGTGTCTGTGGATCCTACGATAGTTGAGTCATGGTTATCCTCAATGGAAACCATATTTCGGTATATGGACTTCCCGGACGACCCGAAGGTTCACTGCGCAGCATTTATGCTAAGAAGGGATGCGCTCTTATGGTGGGAGTTTGTTGAACATTCGATTGGTGTACAAGAAGGCTCAGTCACGTGGTTACAGTTCAAGCAAGTCTTCTTCCATCAGTATTATATTGCCATTGAGAGGTATATGAAGCAGGCAGAGTTTCTCAACCTAAAGCAAGGAGACCGCACCGTAGAAGAGTACGATCGTGAATTCATGAGGCTGATGAGGTTTGCTCTTGAGTTAGTAGATATAGAGGCTAAGAATACGAAAAAGTTTATCATGGGTCTAAAGGATGCAATCCAAGGCTCTGTGGCAGCCCACAATCCAACTGACTACGCGACGGCTCTAAGGGTCGCTTCCTTGATCGACTACCAACCAACGAGGGTGACCCGACTCCGACAGTACCGAATGCCTCTACAGGACAGAAGAGAAAGTTTGAACAGAGTCAGTTTACTTTACAGTAACATCGTTATCCCACCAGGATGAATCAAAACTCAAGCCAGGGACAACTGGGAAATAGACAGTCGAACCCTAGTCCGGCAAGCCACTGTGCAGAAGTTGCGGCAAGAAGCACCACGGTCGTTGTATGGCCAGAATGAGAGTATGCTTCAAGTGCAACAAAGAAGAGCACATTGCTGCGAACTGTCCGAAGAATGATACCACAGGTTCGGGATCAACTGGAACCTCGAGCCAAGCTGACATGCAGAAGGGTAAGGTGTTTGCAACCACTCAACAACAGGTGGCAAACTCTAATACGGTGACAAGTACCTCACTCGTATTAGATTATTATGCATATGTACTATTTGATTCTCGTTCTACTCTTTCGTTTATCTCTAGATCATTTGTAAATAAGACGAGGTTAGACTTAGAACCATTAGACCATGTAGTG
>JAOANK020001486.1:0-10037 GCA_026257165.2 Telfairia occidentalis | reverse complement strand
ACTTTATCATGGCAACAGGGGAGAAGGTTTCTTCATAGTCCACCCCCTCGACTTGGGTATATCCCTTTGCCACAAGTTGAGCCTTAAAGGTATGAACCTTACCGGCATGATCTCGTTTCCTCTTGTAGATTCAATTGCAACCAATAGGTCTTACCTCACTTGGTTGATCAACAAGTTTCCAGACTGAATTGAAGTACATTGACTCCGTTTCGAGGTCCATGGCTTTAATCCATTGATCCTTATCTACATCATTCATTACCTGTTTATAGGATAATAGATCTTCTACCCGATCATCGGGTATAACGAGTTGAGTTTCACTTAAACCCAAGTAACAGTCGGGCTAACGAATAACTCTCCCACTACATCGAGGCTCTCTCAACTCTTGAGAGGGATGAGACTAATCAGGGATATCAGTCCTATCAACAACTCTTGTTGAAGGACCAGCTCTATCAATAACTCTTATTGATGTTTCTGTAATTTCTTCATAAATCTCATCTAATACTAGCCTGTTGCGAGGTTGATGATCTCTTATGTTGTCTTCCTCCAAGAATGTAGCATTTGTCGATACAAACACTTTATTTTCTTGGGGATCATAAAACAGGCCACCTTTCGTTTCTTTAGGATATCATACGAACAAACATAATTTTGAACGGTGTTCCAACTTCTTCGGGTTTTGCCCCAACACATGTGTCAGGCAACCCCAAATTTTGAAATGACATAAACTACCTTTACGTCCTCTCCATAACTCATAGAGTGTTTCAGAAACACTATTTGAGGGAACGTTGCTCAAAATATATGTTGCAGTCTCTACTACATAACCCCAAAATGAACTTGGCAATTGAGCGTAGCTCATCATTGATAGAACCATGTCCAATAAGGTTCTGTTTCTCCTTTCAGATACACCGTTTTGCTGAGGCATACTAGGTGCAGAGAGTTGGGACTTAATTTCATGTTCTATCATATAGCCTTGGAATCTCAAGTCCATATACTCTACACCTCAATCTGATCGAAGTGTCTTAATGGTTTTACCTAATTGGTTCTCAACCTCAGCCTTATACTCCTTGAACTTTTCAAGAGTTTCAGACTTATGATGCATTAGTATATATAACCATATCTTGAATAATCGTCGATAAAAGTAACGAAGTATTCGTACCCTCTGCGAGCTTTAACATGCATCGGACCACAAAGATCTGAATGTATAAGTTTTAACGGTTCTTTGGCTCTTAGACCTTTTTTGAGTAAAAGATCGTTTAGTCATTTTTCCCTCAAGACAAGCTTCGCATGAAGGTAAAGAGTTTTCTTCTAACTGACTTAGGAGTTCACTCTTAACCAATCTCTCAATCCTATTGAGATTAATGTGACCGAGTCTTAAGTACCAAAGATAGGTATTATGAGAAACTTTTTGCCTTTTATTTGTGGATTATGCTGTTCTGAACATTTCAGTATTAAATACAACATTTACTTTCGTAGGTCTTAACTTGTATAAGTTGTTTTCTAATGTTGTCGAACAAATGTGAATACCTCTTTTTGAATTGAATGCTTCATTCACAAACAAAGATACTTTATATACATGTTTTAGCAAACGAGAGATAGATATAAGATTATGACAACAATTGGGAACATAAAGTATATTCTCTAATAAAATGAATCTATCTTTGAAGAACAACTTCATATCTCCCACTGCTTTTGCTGAGATTAGCTCCCCTAATCCAACCCGGAGAGTTATCTCGCATTCCTGAAGCTATTTCCAGGAACTACTTTCCTGAAAGTAAGAACAAACGTGGTTAGTGGCTCCTAAATCTAGTATCCAGGTTATGAAATCGTTTTCCACTAAACACATTTCAACAACTAGTAAATCACATTTGCCTTTGTTTTCTTTCTCAGCTTTCTTCTCGGCAGGTACTTTGGGCAATTGCACTTCCAATGCTCATCTTGATTGCAGTAGAAACATTTCCCCTTATCTACAATTTTTCTCTTGCCTTTATCTGCAACAAGAGGTGCAGCAATCCCTTTCCCTTTCTTATTCTTTTAAATACCCTTATTCTTAGGAATAGAAGGGACAGATTTACCCTTTGAGGATGCTCCTCTTTTAAATCTCTTGGAAGAAGTAACAACATCTGCCTCAACTTTCGTACCTTTACTTTTTAGAAGAGATTAGTAAATCTGAAGCTCGTTGAGAAATGTGGTCAGATTGTACTCTATTTTATTCATCATGGCATTAGTTTTAAACTGCAGAAAACTCTTCGGAAGGGATTCCATGATGAAACTAACCTGACTCTTCTCATTAATGACAACCTCGTTTACTTCCACCCAGTCGAAGTGGACCATTATGTCAAGAACATGTTCCCTAACAGAGGTTCCTTCTTTCATGCGGCAGTTGTAAATGTATTTTAAAGCATCATGCATGGTCGATGTGGACGGTTAACCGAACATCACTTGCAATGAGTCCATTATCTCCTTGGCGGTGATCATGTTCTTGTGCTTCTTGGATAATGTATCGAATATACTAGCCAAGATGTAGACTCTGGCTTTCTTGTTTGACCCTGTCCATCTATCATACGCCTCCTGAACACTTTGATTGGGTGTTGAGTCGGGACTCTAAGGACACTCCTCAGTTAAAACGAAATGGAGATCGTCTATCACTAGTATCGTATTGAGATAGGATTTCCATGTTGTATAATTTTCTCCGTTTAGTTTTTTAGAAGCGAGTAGTTGGATTATCGAACTTGTCATTGCTGAAAAGTAAACAAAATCTATCAGTAAATTTTAACTCTATATATTCAATCCAATCAGTTTTAGCAAAGTTTAACTACCCAAGATTATATTTGCAACGATATTTCAGTGAGTCAGAATAACCGCCACAGAGGGGTAGTCAATTATTCCTTCACTGAAACAAGACATTCTTGATGAAATACTAATACCAAAATAACTATTATTCCATTAGCATACAGTTATCGTTTATTTGGTAAAAAATTTACTAACACTTAGTAAATTTCGTAAGTGTATACCCGTCATTTTTAGATTTCAGAGATCAGAATCTAACACACTCTCTCAAGGAAAGTCGATGCTCGAAAACAAACCCACGAGACCCTATCCTTTTCTGGAGTTCACAGTGTTTCGAATCCCATGTTACAACCCTCTGACTGGGTGGGTGCCCATACTAGCACCAAGCAGGTGCAATATAGGAATCTCACGTTGTGACCTAATGGAAGAGACCGTAGGACATGTTGACCCATACCCTTCACCCACTTACTATGAACTACTTCCTCTATTCACCTTGCTCTTGATTTATGCAGATACTTTCCAAATGGAGCAGTCCCGGTAAAAGAGACACGAAGCCCGCATAAATCTCATGGTGTGAACTCTTAGGGACGCGAGAGTTAGCAAATAATACATCATATGTTATATTTCTCTCCCGCTGAAGTGTTCTAATTAGTTTTTGGGTATTCTTTTACTTAGGTTTATTCCAGCTAAAAAACAACCTAAGTCTAGGTGATTAATCCAAGAATAACACTTATATTGGATTTTAACCTACGATGTCTAGGTGATAACAAATTTATTACCTCACACCGCTCACGCATGCTCATAAAACTGGGCTCACTCGACTCAGACGCCAGCTCGATCCTCAGGTAGGAGGTGTTCCATAAACCGTCAACTTAAATACCCCCAACCTTAGAAGGGACCTTGCCGGGTGAGTTTCATAAACTAATTTTACAAGTTATCGACCTAGTTTAACTATTAAACAAGGGATTGCTTTGAGTGATAACCCTAAGTGAGCATGTTGTTTATCTTTGTTATAGATTTTAAATGTCTAATCCATTTTATAACACTTATTAACAAATTGACATTCAAGCATACATCTATAACATACCTTCGCCACACATATCATAAATCAATATAACCCTTATACTAATTTCATGATACTAATTCATGCAAAACATGCATTATAACACTTATAACATGCTTGCTATGAATTTAGACATACATACTGTACATTATAACTCTTATAACATACTTGCAATGCATTCTATTCATGCATACCATACATTATAACATTTATAACATACTTGAATGCATGAAGCATGATAATCCTATGATGGAGTTTAAATCTATATGGCATACACTATGCATCCAAGATTTAACATTCAATTTAAACATACATTCATAATGGATAATAAATCAAATCAAGCTAAAATGGGTTGATTTTGGCATCACAAGGACAAAAGAAGCTAATTATTACAATAATAATTCTGAATATGTGCTTGAACCGGCCCGAACCGACCCGAATCATCACGAACCAAGTTGGAATGGCTTGAACCGGACTTTAAATGGCCAAAAGGAGGTTGAACCGGCTGGGGAAGGGCTAAACTGGAGCTAAACCAACACCACACACTGAATCGGACCGCCCAGCCTTGCGCGCATTTTCTGGGTTTGAATCGTAGCATTGAGACGTTGTTCTATAGCGTCTCAACGCTGTCTGGGGAGTAGCCTTCCCATATTCTGTGGCAACATGAGTTTTGCTCCAAAATTCTTCGATTACAACCTAATTTCAACTTTATTTGTCTCCAAATGAATACAGACCCTTAAACACACATTAAGGCCCTTACATTATTGGACAATTACAATTAATTCCAACAAATGATAGCTTAAAAGGATGCCAAAATCAGAAAATATCATTTTAGAACCGTTCACCATTCATCTCATGAATTAAACCCCACCAAAGCGAATTGAGTGCAATTCGCATGCTCTGATACTAATTGAAGGATGTATCAACATACATATGTAGCGAAATAGAATCAATTGCACTCTAATTAGCTTAAATAAAAGGATAAATCATGCTAAGAGAGGGAGAAAAACAGAGAAATAAGAAACTTACCTTTGAAGCTCAAATTCTCCCTCTATCTCCAACGGAAATGATCACGAACAAGCCTCGGACCACCATTAGTGTCTTCTCAGCTATTGTCCGGCCTTGGAACGAGATTGTGGGATCCCTTGATTGGTGAATTAGGGAGGAGAATGGGTAAGACTTGGTTATTGTTCAACACATGAACACCAAGGTTTTTGGGACCAAAATGAAGTTGATCATCATCCTCTCTTTGCGCATGAATTTGGCTCCAATTTATAGAGCATTTCATGCACAACTACCTCACCCAAGATTGACACTCAATCATGGTGAGGTAGCATGCCTATGGTGGTGGCAAAATGTGGTGAAAAGAGAGAATGGAAATGGATATTCATCCATTTCCATTTTCTCCATTTTTTCCTTTTTTCTTTAATTAATTTTGATTTTCTAATTTTAATTTCATAAATTAAAATAAAATAAAAATATAATTAATTTAAATTAAAACAATTTAAATTTAAATTTCATTATTTTATTATCAAATAATAAAATAATATTATTTTACCACTGATCCCAGTTTCGAAAAAACTATTTTTCCGAATATGAATCTCTATTCATGTATACAACATTTAAATTGCATTTAAATGCTATTTTCAACTCCCCTTGATCGTTTAATTTGCAATCAAATGTTGATAGGTAAAATATATCGTATATATTTAACATTCTCCCGAAATTGAATTGGAACACTTCAAATTCATTCACCACACTATTCCAAGGTGCTATCCGATATAAGCTAGCCGAGAGACCTAATGGACCTATAGATCATGAGCTCCAACGATCCGAGATTAACAAGTCAAACTCTTTGACCTAGCTAACCAACATTCGTTAACTAACGGGTCACTCCACTAAAGCTCGTAGTTGCACTCTCCTCACTATAGATATATTTGTATCCATTTCATATAACCATTACTGTAAGTCGACCCTTCACAGGCTGTTCGTAATCTCAGCTGGGTCAATTACCGTTTTACTCCTGAGTTACCTCTTGTTCTTTAAATACCACCGATGCCTCTAATGAACAACTTGGTTTGTGGTCTAACCACCAAACTGAACTCCCTCTCTGGCTAATGAGAGGGTGGGGCCCCTTGTTCAAGACTTAGAATCAGCCCTTAAGGGAACAACCTCTCTACTATCCCTCGAGTCGGGTAGAAATAAATTCCAACTTACAGGACTATGTCTCCGGTATCTACCCAGTCTTACCCCTGTATTAGGAGGCATATTGACCAGGCGTTGTTGGGCCTCTCTCACATATGCAGATCAAAGGATAACCTCGAATAAACAGAAGTTCATAGTTAGCTCAGGATTAAAATCAAGTTACCTAGGTCATCAGATTGAAATTAGTCAGTGTTTTCATTAAACAGCGTTATAAAGAAACAGTGACTATTTCGCAGTTTGGTCTTATGCAAACTCATTGCATAGAAAGCCCTCACTCGCACGTCTCCACATGAACGATTTAGGATCATTATTTGTATCACATACAAAGCAACCCGCATTTGATAGTGTCCTAGGAGAAGGTACCCAACCTAATCCGTATACTATAGACCGTTTTGGCTATTTACTTAAACCTGATCCACTTTTATGTCTCTACATAAAGTTCAAGTATTCATAGTATAGCCACGAGTTCTTAATTTATTAGATTTATAGAGTTTAAACTTAATAAGTTTACTGAATAACTTCAATAACTTCTTTATTGAAAAGAATATGTTTACAACATTTACATCATGAGTTTTAAGACATAAAAACCCAACAATTTTGGATTTAATCTAAACCTATAGAAATGACAATTACCTAGGAAAGAAAGGAGCAAAGAAATCATGGCATCCATTTACCATTAAAAGCATGACATCCATTTTGGATGTGAACATAGATTTTTTATTTTGGAGTTGGTTTACTTTACATTTTGGTTATAACTCCTGACCCACAACTCGTTTATCTCACTAAGTAATACATTTTGGTCTTCCTTTTCTGTGGTTTTGTTATTTTTATCCATTAAACACCATGTGATATACATCATAGTGTTGTTTTATTCAATAAAAAACTATTATAGATGAAAATGTGGTAGCTAAAAAACTAATAAGTTTAAATAAGTTTTTTATTTTTCTTTTTAGATAACAATTTGAATCCAAATGTTCTTGTTATGGATAAATCGTGGATGATAGAAAATAGAATGTCTGCAGAGTACAATTTAGGAGTTGAGATGTTTCTTGAAAATGGATTACATCATTCAAGTAAAATGAATTTCATATGTTGTCCATGTTTAAAGTGTGTGAATTCAAAGTCTTAAAATATGAACATAGTTAGAGAACATTTGTTTGTTTATGGTATTGATCAAATTATAAGATATGGATTTGGCATGGTGAATCAATATCAAAATGAGTATGCTTGTACAAAAGAAGATTATAAAGATGTCAATTTCGATGACACCATTGGAATGTTCGAGGCTATACATGATCATTTGGATGGTAAATCTCAACATTTTCATGAGCTATTAGATGATGCTAGGAAACCATTGTATTCCAATTGTAATACGAGAAATATGGGAGCTTAACTACCATAGTTTGACATTTATCTTGTTCAAGTGTGATTGAGTTGAGAACAAGAATGAGATTAAAATAGAGATATGGCCTTGGTTTTACTCTTGTAGACCTTAATTGTATTGGACATTTATCAAAAATGTGTGTATGTTTTAAACTCCTTATGTAGTAAAGTGGAAAACATATTTTCAAAGCATCCTAAATATGTAAGTGTTATTTTTTATTTTTCTCAAGTTTTGATTTATTTATATTATTTTTATATTCAAAACTTATGTTTTTCAGGTTAATTAAAATGTGGCATGCAAGACATACCATCCAACATTCTCGCAAAAATAGAACGTGAAAGTCCTTAAAGGTAAAATTTCATCAACTTTGTATTCGGATATATGGATACTTTAATTGAGTTGTTTCTATTCTTTTTTCCTTGTAGTGTCCACGCCAAACGGGTATTGTAGAATGTAGGTGTATTATGTACAAAAATACATTCGATTAATCATGATAAATCACAACACACACATTACTCAACTTGTAAGTATTATTATTTATCAGTTTATAGTAAAAATACTTTTCATTAAATGTATTGATCTAATTTCTCTTTTTATTTATGTATAGTTTAACGACAAAGAAATCTATACACAAGAAGAAATGGATGAAATTAGAGAAGAATGAGCGCAATTTGCAGGAAGATTTGGGTAGGTTAAATTTGTTGAATTTACTGCTTTTTGAAATGTCGATAGATGTGTACATTTTCTGATTTAATCTCTAATTGATGTAAGAGTTGTAGGAAAATTGATAGATGAATGTAGTTGGTAAGATTATGTATATAGATTTTAGGTAGATTGATAGATATATGTAGTTGGTTCGAATATTGTAGAGAATTGATTTATGTTTTGGTTATTATTTTGTCGAGAATCTTTTTTGAAAATTGTTAATTGCATCTTATGGAGGGGACGGATGGTTTCATTTATATTATGTGTGTCACATTAGAAGTGTTTTATGACTACGTTGTAGGTTGGTTGACCTCATATTTGACAAAGATCATGCCGAAATTTTTATAATTTGTTTTGGGTAATTATTAAAGGACTTTCTTTTATGCTTTGGTCATTCTTAGTTGAGAAAGAGAATATTGTTGATTAGTTTGATGTAACCAACAATATTTTTTTATTTAAATTAATTCAAAAAACAATCGTAACTTTTAATGTCGGGCAATGAACGTCATTAAAAGTGTTTGACATGGTTACATATCTTTTAATGTCGAGTAATGACCAACATTAAAAATGACCGTCATTATATATTACAATGACGGACACTTTTGGTGTCGGACAAAGTTTTAATGACGGGCAAAGCCTGGCATTAAAACCCCTCGATCATTGTATTATACAATGGTGGATAGTTTTGGTGTCAAACAACTTTTTAATGTCGGGTCATGCCCGACATTAAAAATCGTATGTCATTGTACATTACAATGACGATCACCTTTATAATGTCGGGCAATGCCTGACATTAAAAGCCAAATTTGTACTAGTGTAATAAAATTGGCAAGTAATTATATATCATACAATTTGTAAATATTTACCTATAATTTGATATCTATTAAACTTTCTAATTTGGCCACTTTCGTGACTAACCAATTATAGATAATATAAATATCAAAATATAATGTGTAAACATTTAACCTTAATTCGATATTTATTAAACTTTCTAATTCGGGCACTTTGGTGGGTAACAAATTATACATAATATAGATATCAATAGCAAAATTGGCAAGTAATTATATTTTTATACAAATTGTAAACATGTAACTTTAATATGATATCTATTAAACTTTCTAATTCGGCCACTTTAGAGACTAATAAATTATTACATAAAATAAATATCATATTAAAATATGAACAAATAATTTACCTTGTGTAATACATACTTTAAAAACTTTATGTAATACACCATACATAAAATAAAACAAATACATAATTTATTTTATTAAATTGAATCATTAAAGAAAAGCAACATTTGAATTAACATAATTATAATACTAATAACAATAATAATAGTGCTCATTCAGTAGATATAATTTTAAAAAAAATACATAAACTTTACTTTATTTCGGTTTCGGTGCGATCACTAAGGCATATACACATGTATTCACATCTCGCTACTTTTCTCAAAGAAATAAATTTTGGTTTGCCTGTGATTAAGAAAGAACAAATCGACGAATTTTTTTCAAAAATAATCTATTTCTTTAATTTATTCCTTTCTCGACTTCTTGATTCAGTAAAGAAAATTCAAATATAATAATTTGAGTGGATATATAAATTCATACATTAAAACATAAATAAAAAATCACAAGTTCTCAACTAGGCTATAATACCACATGTACATTCTTCATTTACATAATTATACAATAAAACTCTAACATTATATAATTCAACAAATTGTCTAATTCTTTGAACTAAATGATTTTCACTATGACATAAGTAAAGATAACATTGAAGGATGCATCAACATACATAAGCAGCGGAATGAGGATCTATACACTCTAATTAGCTCAAATTAAATATGGAAAATTATGCTTATAGAAGAGAAAAACAGAGTTTTAGAACACTAAC
>JAOANK020001446.1:0-10040 GCA_026257165.2 Telfairia occidentalis | reverse complement strand
ATATGTTGTGTTTTAATTTTGCTCGAGACTAGCAAAACTCTAAGTTTGGGGTAGTTGATAGTACTACAAAACGTGCTATTTTAGAACCTAAATTTTAGTAGTTTTGTAGGCTTTCTTGTACTTTTTGATGCCCTTATTCATGTATTTTTAGGAATCGAGCATTAGGAGGAAAAAATATGGATTCGTTGTTGTTGGGGCTAAAAAATGTGAAGGAATCGAATTCCTCGCAGAAGCGTATGAATGCCATTGCATTCAATATTAAATTTGAAAGACCAAACGAAAAGGAAAAATAGAGAAAAGTAAAGTACATTTACCTATGTAGAATTTCACTGGATTTTTCAGAGCCATGAACACCAGCAAGCAACGCAAACCTATGGACTCTACCACTCAAAAAGTTTGCTATTCTCAGGAGAAGGAATAATTAAGACCGTAGGATCTCTCTTTGATTTTTTTGGGTGAGGGAACAAACGTGAAAAAACCTTAAGAGCTGTTCTCTATTCTCGACACATAACTTAAAAAGAAATAAGGAGAGAGGAGTGGGAGGGGGAGTTACGTTAACTCCTCACTAATGGGGAGTTAATTTAATTATATTAAAATTAACATACTTGAATAATAAAATAATATATAATTAATTAATTATCTAATAATCAATTAACTATATATTATGCACATTAATCATATTAAATGCATATCTCTCTCTTCAACCTATAGTTTTAATATGAATCCTATCCATATTAAATTTTAACCTATACTATTTATATGAATCTCATTTATATAAACAAGATTTGAATCTTATTCAAATATTTAATTTTTCACATATTATATAATATTAATTATAAATCATATTTATAACTATATAATGTAGCATTATACATTATACTATATATTAATCACATTAATACCTTTAATTTCTCAAATAATTTGAACAATTCAAATTATTTCAAATTTATTATTCCTTGTAAAAACCTTAGCGAGCTAGCAAGGCGACCTTATGGACCTACAAATTAGAATTGCAATGATACGAGATTAATTAATTAAACTCTTTAATTAATTAACCAACATTCATTAACTGTCAGTCAATCCACTAAAGACCGCAACTGCACTCTTTGCACTGTAGATATATTTCTGTGTCCATGGATTTAATCAATCAACAGTAGGTCGACCCTTCACAAATTGTTCATAACTACAATTGAGTCAAAATTATCGTTTTACTCCTATAGTTATATCTAATTCCTTAAGTACCATTGATTCATCTAATGAACATTTAGTTATAGTCCAACTATAACTAGACCCCTTTCTGGCCAGTGAGATGGTGAAATACCTCATTATTCAAGCCTCAGAATCAACCCTTAAGGGAACAATTCATCTACTTACACTTGAGACGGGAAGGAGTGAATTCTAACTTACACTTGAGACGGGAAGAAGTGAATTCTATCTTGTGTAGCTGTGTTCCTAGCTACCTACTCGGACAAATTCCCAAAATGGTAGGCTTATTGAGTAGTCAAACTTGGCCACTCTCACCAATACAGATCAAAGAATTGCCCTTATAGGTAGAAGTTCTAACTCTGGTTACATTATTGAGAAGTTTAGATTTGTGAGATGAGGTTTGAGATAAGGGATTATATGTTTCAAATTATTGTTATTCACTTCATTGATTTGTGACTGAATTGAGTTGTATCGTTTGTTTTATTATCTATAAGTTCTTATGACTTGTAAGTTTTTCAAATTTTGATATGTTATTGGTTTGTATGTAGGATTAAACTAAATTGTTGGTGGAAGCTTAAGGATATCGATGATGAACTACATTTCTTTTTTTCCACAGTTGCACCCTATCGACATAAACTCATTTTGTAAGCACAAAAGTTGGATTTTTTTTGTTTGCAACAAGGTATTTTGTAAACTTCATACTTTAGTTTGTAAATTTGTTTTCATTTTAGTTTATTGATATGAATTGTGTTATGAAGATACTAATAGGTTTGTGGTTACTTGATGAAAAATTTTAACATTTAGCGACGAATTTTTAAAATGTCCCAATAGCTGGCAATTAAAATAAAAAAAATTATCACATATAAACAAAAGTATTAAGGCCACATGAAATAGAAAGTCACTAAAGGGATTTAGCGGCGAAAGAATGAGTCGTAGAAAATTTATAGCGACGCAAAATTAGTAGTCGCAGAACTCGCCGGAATGAAAAAAGGAATTCAAAAGTAATATCATTTGCGACGTAAATGCATAAATGTTGCTGTACAACGACGTACATAACGCATCGCTAAATTGCGACAAATAAATTTATGTCACAATATTGCGACGCAATATTAGCGTCGTTACCTTGCGACAAGTAGCTTTTCGTAGCTACCTTGCGACGTGTTAACAAGAACGTCGTTGTAGACATTCACTGACTGTGTTTCAGCGACGTATTTTGCAACGCAACAAATTTCGCAGCCAAAAATCTTCAGCGACTATTTGTGCTTTCAGCGACGTATATTTTTTGTCGCAAATTCTAAATAATGTTGTAGTGTCACTCAGGATTAAGGGCTAGTCACCTATCATCATTCTACTGAAATGTTAATCTCTTCAAGTAACGGCTTTATAAAGAGAGACCAATCACTTCGCGGTCCAGTTTTATACAAACTCTTTCTATAGGATACCCCAACTCACATATCTTCACATGAACAATTAGGATCATAATCATTTGTAACAATTACAAAATGGATCGTCCTATAGTGTTACCAGGATAAAGTACCGAACCTTATCCATATAATATAGATCATTTAATTTATTCCTTAAACATAATTTAC
Organism: Telfairia occidentalis; assembly: GCA_026257165.2. Classification (NCBI taxonomy): domain Eukaryota; kingdom Viridiplantae; phylum Streptophyta; class Magnoliopsida; order Cucurbitales; family Cucurbitaceae; genus Telfairia; species Telfairia occidentalis. Next base: position 7,242 of record JAOANK020001446.1, on the reverse strand, counting down.
ATGTAGCATGTCAACCACATACATGTTTAAATTACATAAAATAACCTTGGATCTTAGTTTATTTGATTGGATTAATGCATACTAAATGTCAAATAAAATAACACATTATTTTATTACATAAATTATATGTGTATAAAGTTTACATCTACGAAACTCACGATATTTAGGGCATCAACCCCAACAAAACGAGCCTAAAAAGAGCAAATTCAGCCAAGGAACGAAGGAAATATGTCAAAAATAAAAGTGCAAAATTTTTGGAGCAGAGTAACGTTGAGAGGCTACAATGCAGCGTCTCAACCCTATAGAAAACCGGTGGCATACTTGTAAACTTGAAGCATAGCGCCCAGACGTTGTCTCTTACTGTCTCTAGGGTTGAGACGCTACCGCGATGCAATATTCAAGTTTCTTTTTGCCGCTAAGGTTGGGAGAGTCAGTTTTGGGTGCCATTTTGAGTGTGATTTTTGAGGTTCAGAGCTGGTTTACAATGGACATCCATGCTAGAGCATATTGGGAGTTTTTCTAGTGTTTGAGGGAAAAAATCATGAGCACGGTAGTCGGTTTGGAGCCAGAGATAAGGAAGAATAAGCCTGAGAGTTTTCTTCTTTCTTTATTATTCTATAATCTAAACTGATTTTGATGAACTATTTTAGCTAAACCCTTTAATTTTAGGGTATTGGATTGTGTTTATGGACAATTGATTATTGATTTTAACTCGTTAATGCATATGTACTGGTTTCCTTCTAAATTCCAGCACTGAATCTTTATGTTTATCTAGCAAATAAATGTAATGCATGTTGTTTTACTACTTTGTTCGAGATAGAGGATAGTAAAGTGAGACATTAGAATTTAGATACATATTTCTCTATATTTGAAAGTGATAGGGGCACGTGTGAGGACCATGATAGGTTACTTTTATGCCACTTTTTATCTTCTTATTGTGAGGCATAGTGTAGGGAGTTCTTAGTGAGTGTTGGTGGACCTCGAGTGGGGAAAGCCCGAGTTTATAACCTTAGACTTAGGAAATTGATAATTAAATGCATCTCTCGAGTTGAATAAGATAAGTAATTACACCATTTACAACGCCAACACCCTAAAGCTACTTACTCCTTGATTTTTCCTCTCCTTACGTGCCTCATAGATTCTCATTTTATTCTTTTATAACTTAGAACAGTTGCATGACAATTCGTTTTCCTAAATAAAATTTGACAACTACTATTTTGGTACTAAGTAGATTTAATAACCCGATTCCCAAATGACGATACTCGGTCTTTTAGGCTCTTTTATATTACAATTTGACTCGTGCACTTGCGGTAACGCAGTGAGTTGCAATCAGCATGAACTTACAAAGCTGTCAAGACAAGTCAACGTGTAAAAACTGTGGAAAGCAGCATTGAGGACGTTGCAGGAACGGTAGCAGGGTATGTTTCAAATGCCATTAGGAGGGATACATAGCTTCAGTCTGTCCCAAGCATGCTGTAGGAAGCTCTAGTTAGGCTACCAGTTCGACCCAAGCTAAGAATCAACAAGGTAAGGTCTTCGCCACCACTCGGCAAAAAGCAAACAATTCTGACTCTATGGTGACAATTACCTTACCTATTCTATGACACTATGCTTTTGTGTTGTTCGATTCAGGTTCCTGGCATTCTTTCATTTCTACATCTTTTGTAAAAGAAACTAGTTTAGAACTAAAACCTTTAGGCTTTGTGATATCAGTCTCCACCCTAGCGTAGTGGTGATGCTAGCTAGTGAGTGATAACACTCTAAAAGTGCTATTTTAAAGCTTTAAATTTAGTAGTTTTGTGGATTGAATTGTGTACTTTGAGGCTTTAATTGTTGAATTTGTAGAAACTGAGCATTTAAAGGTAAAAATAAAGATTTGATGTTGTTCGGGTTAAAAAACAAGCCTAAGAAGAGCAAATTCTAGTAAAAACTAAAGGAGATATGTCAAAAAGAGCCTCAAGTCGAAATCAACAGCGTCTCAATGTCGGACCAGAGCGTTAAAACGCCCAAATAGTGACAAGAGAAGGCATAACATTCCATCGTTGAGATGCTGGAATAGTAGTGTCTCAACCCTAGAGAAGGTAGAATCCAAATTTTTGAAGTAGCGTCGAGACGCGCATCGTCGTGACGTCACGTTGAAATTTCTTCATAATTTTACAAATAAGCGGTGGTATTTTTGTAACATTGAAGCATAGCGTCTCGACGCTGCTCGCAGATTCTACATATTGTTCTTTTTGCCACTAGGATTTGGAGGATCGTTTTGGAGGGCGAATTTCGAGAGTTATCAATGGAGAACACTGGTGGCTATTGTTCTGGAGTCTTCGAGAAGTCTCGGAGTGCTCAAGATAGAGTTTAACACCTCAAAAAGCGTGATTACTACCAAAAGGCGTGAATTCTTTTCAGAGTTCTTTTTTTTCTCTTATACTTGTTATGTTTTCTGTATTTAGGATTTTTCTTGGGAAATTTATGATGAAATAGAGTAGCTAAATCTCTTTGGTTTTAGGATGTTGGTTATAATGAACTCTTAGAATTATTGATTTTCTTTTGGAATGCAATTCTTTACGGTTTTCTTCTAGATTCTAGCACATTATTCACTACATTCAATTAGCTATTGAGTGTTATGTATGCTATTTTATTATATTGCTCGGGAGAGAGGGTAGTAATTTAGACCAAGGATTTTAGATGTATATTTTTCTATGCAGAATAGTGATAGGAAAGTTTGCAAGGTCCATGATAGGTTATTTTTATATCGCTTTTAAATTCTTATGGCGAGACGTTGAATAGGAAATTAATTATGAGAGTTGGTGGACCTCGAGAGAGGGAAACCCGAGTTAATCAACTTTAGACTTAGAAAATTGGTAATCAAATGTATCTCGTGAATTAATTAATTGTTTAATTGTTTCGTTCACCATACCAACAGCATAGAACCTCTATTCTCTTAATTATTGCACCACTAGCATATTTCACTTTATTGCATTTTACAGCTGAGATCGCTGCAAAATATTGGGTTCCTCAGATAAAATTGAAAGAATAAATTAATAACTAAGAAAATTAGAAATCTGATTCCCAGAGGACGATACTCGGTCTTAGGTCCATTTTATATTACAATTTGACCAATACACTTGTTGTAATGTAGTGGATTGCAATCAGCGAGTTTATAAAATCCTGTACAGTATTAGTGTCAGATCATCCATTAGATGTGACATTAATAGTATTGGACATGTCCTACTTTGATGCTATACTTGACATGGAGTGGTTCACTGCAAACCACAACATTATTGATTGTTTTAGTACATAAGTAATCTTCAACCCGCCATCGAAGTCAAGCTTCAAGTTTAAGTGATCACAGACCAAGACTGTGCCCATAGTAATCTCTGCATTGAAGGCGAGGAGACTAATTTACCAAGGATCCTATGGGCAATTAGACAGTGTGGTCGACATTAGGTGTGTTGAAGCAACGGTGAACTTAGTACACATAGTAAAAGAGTTCGTAGACATTTTTCCAGACGATCTTCTAGACTATTGCCAACCTAAGAGTTGGACCTCAGTATTGAGCTTGAACCAGGAACTGCTCCCATATCTAAGGCCCCTATAGAAGGGCTCCAGCTAAGTTGAAGGAATTGAAAACCCAATCCAAGAGTTGCTAGACAAGAGGTTCATTCGTCCCAATGTCTCACCTTGAGGCGTGCTAGTACTATTCGTAAAAAAGAAAGATGGGTCAGTGCTCGTGCATAGATTAACAAGAGTTGAATAAGGTAACAGTGAGGAATAAGTACTCTCTGCCACTAATTGATGATCTCTTTGACCAATTACAAGAAGCAGTTCTCTTATCCAAGATTGATCTACAGTCTCGTTATCATCAAATGAGAATAAGATCCAAGTACGGGCATTATGAGTTCGTAGTTATGTCTTTTGGACTAACCAATGTGCCAGCAGTGTTCATGAAGCTGATGAATAAGGTGTTCAAAGAGTTTCTAGACACCTTCACGATCATGTTTACTAATGACATCTTGGTCTACTCTAAGTCTGATGCAGAACATGAAAAACACCTTAGGAAGGTTTTGACCAAACTAAGGGCTAACAAAATGTATGCCAAATTCTCCAAGTGTGAATTTTGGCTAAGTCAAGTCTTTTCTTAGACACGTGGTATCCAAAGAAAGCGTTTCAGTGGATTTAGTTAAAGTAAAATTTGTGACCAATTGACCTCGTTTGATGAATGTGAGCGAGGTCAAGAGTTTGCTTGGTCTAGCAGACTACTATCAAAGATTTGTTCAAGACTTTTCTGGTATAGTTTCTCCCTTGACACAGTTGACACAAAAGGGCAATAGGTTTTCATGGGATGAAGAATGCAGGGAAAACTTCCAGGAACTTAAGTAGAAGTTGGTTATCACACCGCTACTTATAGTATCAGAGGGCACTGTTGCGTTTGTGCAACTGAATGATTTAATCACACAATTTAATACGCAAGTGTACACAATCTGTAGCAAGTGATAAGTATTTTTATATCTTATCCATAAGGATTAATGGTAGAGTTTAACATATTCGTACTTAATCTCTTAGTGAATTCAAACGTAACAAAAATAAAGGATTGGTGATTTTTTATAACTAATGATGAGTGAAATTAAGTGACAAAATAAAAAGAATGCTTTTGTGATGCTAATTATAAGAATGAATGAGTTCGCATTAAGGTAACATGATGTTTTTTCTGAAGTAGAATGTTGAAGCAAAAGAATTGTAGGATCAAATCGCACAACAAGAGTCTTCAGAATTTTTCCAAATCTCCCCGTTATCTTAAGCTAATTTTCATTAACCTATATGAGTTAATGAAAATTAACCTCATCATTGTTAGGATTGGTGCCCTAAATCTGATGGGGTCTCGTAGTTTGTAATTTGTATATGACAATTTATTTATTTAATAAAATAAGAGGTATTTTATTTGACATTTAGATTGTTTTAACTCAATCCAATAAACTGAGATCATAGGTTATTAAATGTAGCTTGATCAGTATATAGTAGACATGCAAGTGGAGCTTGTTCAAGTAATAACCTAAAAGATCTGTAGTATATGGATAAAGTTGGGTGCCTTATCCTGGTAATACTACGGATACGACCTACTCTGTAATTGTTACAAATGATTTGAACCAAATCGTTCATGTGGAGACATGTGAGTGGGGGTATCCAATAGAAAGAGTTTGCACAAGGCCATACTGCAAAATGATTATTCTCTTGTTATAACACCATTAATTGTATAGACTAACATTTCATAAGATGACCATAAATAACTCGATCTCAATCTTGAGTGAGTTATGGACTCATGTCTATGAGGGCAGTCCTTTAATTGTATGGGTGAGAGTGGCTTGTGGCACCGACTCAATATGCCTACCATTTGGGGATTTGTCCAAGTAGAGAGCTAGAAACATAGCTACTCAAGATGAAGTTTACTCTTTCCCGCTTTCAGGGACAGTAGATAAATTGCTCCTTTAAGTGCTTACTCTGGGTCTTGCATGAGGGGCCCCTCCCTCTCATTAGACAGAGAGGGATTTGTTTATGGTAGACCATAAACAGGTTGTTCATTAGATGATCAGAGAGCGAAGTAACTATAGAGGGTAAAATGGTAACTTTGACTTAGTTGTAATCATGAGCAATTGGTGAAGGATGGACCTATTGATGACTGGCTATGTTCATGGACACAGAAATATATCTACGTGTGAAGAGTACAGCTGTGGGTCTTTAGTGGAATGACCCACAGTTAATGAATGTTGATTTAATTAATTAAAGAGTTTGATTAATTTAAACTCGAATCATTGGGTCTTTAGTGGAATGACCCACAGTTAATGAATGTTTTTGGTTTTCTAAAATTTAATTTTGGTTTTTCTCTTCCCGATCCCAAAGACAAAAGGCGATCAATCGCTTCCCCAATTGAGATTCAATCCCTTCAATTGGTATTAGTCCAGGTTGATTTGTCTTTGATTTTGGTTAAAGGAAATTCAGAATTAATACGTGGGTATTTTTCTGCATTTTAAATGTTAGGTTTTGCAAATTGGATGTTTCGAATCTTTGGCACTTAGTTTACTGCTTTAATCTGATTAAAGTTGTAAGGGTTCATTGTTTTGGGTAGTTATTTTCTGTTATCGAGTCTGTAAGTCCGAGTCAAGATTCTTGGCAAGAGTTGCTGAGGAGCGACTGAAAGAAAGAAGCAAGGAGAATGAATATTGGAGCAGAGGGGAGAACATTGTGACGCAGTGTTGAGCACAACGACTCACTACGGCAAAAATGGGTACAACGCTTAGCATCGCGACGCTGATCATGCTATGTGTGGGATTGTGCTCCATGTGTTGGCAATTTTTTTTATTAATTTATTATATAAATTTAATTAATATATTCTTTTTAGAGTGCCCAAAATTCGGTCTAATTTTTCTATTTCTTTAATTATGCATTTGATGTATCTATTAAATTATTTTAATCTATATAATGCATAAAGTATGTGATATAGATTAAAATCTCAGCATAGGTTAAGAATGTCATGCATCATATTTAAATATAATTATTATATTTAATGTTTAGGAATTTCCTTAAAGTATATGAATGCATGAAATTACTATACAATTTTCATTATTTCTAATATAAAAGTTATATTATTTTTTTTTAATGAAAATAAATATGCATGATATTTGAGATTTATCAATTAGATTATGATTTTTTTAATCAATAAAGATATCATGAAATGCATGTTGAATGACATTACTTAGGTAATACAAATGTTATATTTCAATAATATCATTAGTATGCATTTTATAGGTTTAATAATTCATTAATTTATAAAAGTTATAGGGTTAATGAATTAGAAATTAAAATCTATAATTCAGAGTGGCATGCAAACATAAGGTTCAAGTTAATTTTAAAATATTTAAAATTTGGATCATTAGACTTTATATTAAAATATTTCTAATATGATTAGAAATAGGTTAATCTTTTATTTTCTTTTAATAGGATTAAAAGGATTTCAATAAAAGATTAAATTAGAAAATGTTTGCCTATAAAAAGCTTCCATTTGAAGAGAATGTGGTACGCCATGATGAGGGCATTTTCTAAGCATCCCTTTGAATCTTTCCCAAGCTTCACTAAAGGACTCATCACTTCCTTGCCTAAATGTGATTATGTCTCTTCTTAGCTTGACATTCTTGGTTGGAGGGAAATACTTAAGCAGGAATTGCCTTGCCATTTCATTCCAAGTAGTAATAG
>JAOANK020001435.1:0-10040 GCA_026257165.2 Telfairia occidentalis | reverse complement strand
AATCACTAGACATAATACTAGAAAGAGAAAGAAAGAATGGGGACTGACCTAGTGCGGATGGCAAGGCTGGAGCTCGGATCGAGAGGTTGGAGGCAGATATCACCAAACCGGAGAGGGCAGACGCCTTTTATAGCCACATGAGTGCCGCTTCGTTGGCAAGTGTAATCATAACCGCCTCCCCGAGAATCGAAGCGCCGTTCCACTCAGTAGGCGAAACTTTTGGTACCCCGAAGGACGGTTACGACTAGAGACAGCCTCGGCAGACCACATCGCGATAAGGGACGGCCGATACCGATCACATAACCTCGTGCCAAAAAATCAGTACATCCTGACTCCTCGATCTCCTCCAAAGCGAAGAACGAGGAGTGGGGGCCAATGATGAAGCATGAAAATACCTATACACATGGATGGGTGTGAGAATGCCACGTGTACAAGTTGACCTCGTTCATAGCCGAGGTCAAGCGAGACGCTGAAGCTCGGTCGATGGGGACGAGCTCGAGAACGAGAATGAATCCCTTGAATTGATCGAGATGGACGAAACGGTCCCGCTAATTCCTCCACTCCAAATCCGCCCTGAATCAAGGTCGGTCGGAGACGTTACACCACTAATGACTCCTATAAACTCAAGTATAAAAGCACTTCAAAAGGTATGCAACGAGATCTGAATACATTTTCTTACTCATTTCTTCTACCTTTACTGACTTGAGCGTCGGAGTGTGGTAACCACCACCCCACCTCACCTCGTTCTCTTCTTCCAGGTCCGAGGACTACTGTAGCTCAAGCCACGCACAGGCAGGATTGTTCGTGTATCAACAGCAATATTTGAAGATCCAATATGTGTCGGAAAAAAATCTTCCACTGCTATCGTAGGAATAGCAAAAAAATAACTGAGAAATTTAAAAGAAATACTAAACACAAGAATTTATATGGAAAACTCCAAAATCAAAGAAAAGCCATGACCCACCAGAAAGAAACTCCATTATGTGAAACATTATTACAATCACATAAAATTTCTCTCATCGACCCCAATTATAGAAACACTCTCTCAAAGCTCTCACACCCTTCTCTCCACTCTCAAATAAGAGAATACAAGAAAGAGATTTAACTAAAGTTAGTACACCAAAGTTTAAAGTGTTTCTAACTAGGATGAATAAAACTAAAGCCCATCAACTTCTTATATAGTGTTTGGATCATTTCATTTATCGTTTCAAATGTGAGATTTTCACTCTTCAAATATTTTGTCAAAAACCCAATAAATTCCACCTTGGCAAGATATTTGAAGAACTCACTGCTTTTGCTACTTCCATTGTCTTCACCAACAATCATAACTCTCAACTTAGAAAATAACTATAACCTACGCCACTATAAAAAGTAGACCCACTTGGAACACATTTCCAAGATTTTTCTTCTTCGTCACATGTCTATACTCCTTACTAAAATTTATGGTGTAACTTCCACCTACTTGGCTCATCTAGAAGTTTTTCAGCCATCGACATAACTTCCACCACATACACCTTGCATAATCGTCAAGCCAATACCCATGTGCAATCTTGTGGAACTGCTAACATCACATCATCTATATATATATCATAATAAAGCAGACATACCATGAGGATCATTTTAGTCTTTCTTAAGAGGAAGTCACCGTCTCCTCTAACGAGAGAGCCACTGTCAACATCCGATCCATAACCCTTTGACGAATCTGCTCTATTAGGAAAAATTCCTTTTTGTGTGCCCATAATGTCCGCATTCCCAAGAACCTTTCTTCTGCATAGAGTCTTTCTTCTTCTTCCAATTGCTCACTACTAATGCTGAATTTTACTGTGAAGTATGCACTTCACTCTTCAGTCTTCTTTCCTCTGATAGAAGTGTACTAGTAACCTCAGTAAAATCTAGAATCTCTTTCCCGTACATCAGGATTAGCTTCATGTATTCATAAGAAGAAGGAAGTGACAAGATGGATCTGAGTGCCTTATCCTCCTCACCTATCTTTACTTCGATCGCCTCCAACTCAGAAGTAATGTCATTGAGAATACTCAAATGGTCTGAGATTTTCGTACCTTTGTGAAACTGCTCCTTCAAGAACAACTAATTTAAGATGCCTTTTGCCTGATACAACGCTTTAAGCTTCTCCTAAAGCTCCTTGGCTGTTGATATTCCATGCACATTTGCAAGAGATTCTTAACCAATTTTAGTCGTATTGCACATGCAGCCCTCAAATCCATTTCCTCTCAATCTTCATCATGCTACTCTGTTGGAACCACCGTTGGATTCTACTGGACCACCATCACCACTTAACTTTTTACAAGCACCACCACTTGGTCTTTCCTTCAAAGCCTTGTGTAACCCAGATTGTATCAACAAATCCTGGACTTGCACTTGCCAACTGACAAAGGTTGATCATTCCATCAAATTTCTCCACGTTAAGCTTCATCGCACTCATAAAGCTTGACATGTCTACTTCAACTCCTAGCAAATTTGCAAATAGTAAACAACCCACACTATTTACACTACCCTAGCCTATTTCAAGAACTCTTTTCTGATGTGGAAGTTCAAGCACTACAAGATTAAACGTTTCTCCCGACATAAAAAAAAAATGTCGCTCATAATTCAAAAACGTTGGCTTAAATCACTACCAACGTAAAACATGCGTTGGCAGAATCCCATTAGTATACCTTATGCCGAAGTTCCAATCAAAAGGTCGGGAATACTAATCTATTACCCAACGTTTTACAACACGTCGACATCTTTCCATTTTTTCTGACATCTATAAGCGTCGGTAAAAATTCGTTGTAAAATATCGTCGAGAAAAGATCTCCTATCGCAAACATTTCTTAAACGTCGGTATAAGGTCAAAATTCAGCAATCCCCCTTTTCCTTTGAATTCATACTAGCGTTTTTACTTTACATTGGGAGAAATGCTTTCTACTAACGTTTTTTAACCCGGGAGAAATTGTATTCAATTTCAAATATTTTTTTTATAAAATTAAAAAAAAATCAACTTGAAAAACCTAATAATACATTTAAAATTGATATTTACTCATTCCGAAGAAATTTGTAAAGCATAAAATTAAATATATGAATAAAATTTTTTTTTACAATAAACGAAATTGTAACGAAAAGTTAATTACATTAGTGAGTTCAGAAAAATCAAAACAACCTATATGTCTAGTCCTTCAATTCCATCTTCAAGTTGAGACCAAGCTACGAACTTAAAAAATGTACCTAAAACGAAAAAATTTGAGTTAATAATTGAATGACCTAAATGTCTTTCTTGAACAAAAAAAAAAAAAAAACAACCTGAAAAATAAACTTAAGAACCTAAAGGGCACACAAGTGTACTTTAAACCCATTACCCATCCCTCGATCACATCAAAATGTCTAAAACATGCACTGTCAATTAAAACGCTGCTCCTAAGTGTCTTTTTGGAAGTTAAGAAAATAAAAAAACATGAATGTAAACTTAATAACCCATTACCCACCCCCTAATCATGCTGAAATGTCTAAAACATGCAAAAGCGATGACTAAAGACTTCTAAGTGTCATTGTAATGTTTACAACAACCTAAAAACCTCTAATATAAACTTAAGAACTCGTTACTATCCCCTCGATCACCTTGAAATGTCTAAAACATGCACTAGATGACCAAAATACTTGTAAATGTCATTGTGAACTTAAAAACAATCTAAAAAGTACTAAACTAGACTTTAGAACTCGTTACCTCACCCCTTGATCACATCAATCATGTCGAGAACGTGCGAAAATAGACTAAAGTACCCATAAGTGTCGTTTTCCATTTAGAAACAATCTGAAAAGCACTAAACTAGACTTTAGAACCCTTCACCCACTCATGATCACGCCGAAGTGCCTAAAGCATGCATAGAAGGGAACTAAAGTGACCTTAAGTGTGTTTTTGAACTTAAAAGTGACCTAAAAAGTATAACCCACCCCCCAATCACGTCGAGAACGTGCGAAAATGGACTAAAGTACCTATAAGTGTCTTTTTTTTATTTAAAAACAACCAGAAAAGCACTAAATTAGACTTTAAAACCCCTCATCCACTCATGATCACGCCGAAGTTCTCAAACATGGATAGAAGGGAACTGAATTAACCTTAAGTATGTTTTTGAACTTAAAAGCTACCTAAAAAGTGTAACCCACCCCCCGATCACATCGAGAGCATGCGACAATGGACTAAAGTACCCGTAAGTGCCTTTTTCCATTTAGAAACAACTTGAAAAGCACTAAACTAGACTTCAGAACCTCTCACCCATCCGTGATCACGCCAAAGTGCCTAAAACATGCATAGAAGGGAACTAAAGTGACCTTAAGTGTGTTTTTGAACTTAAAAGCAACCTAAAAAGTGTAACTCACCCCCCGATCATGTCGAAATGTTTACCTAAGAAGTGACTATGTAGCTATTATAACTGCATGATAGCTACCAAACCATTCATAAGACTCAAAACAAGCTACGAAGTGATTATTGAAGGAATCGAATTCCCAGCGGAAGCGTTTTTCAATATGCAAATTGGTACAGTAAACATGCGTTAAAGCTAAAAACAGAGAAGGGAACAAAGAAGGTTTACCTTTGTTGAAATTCTTTTTCCATTCACGTACAACAGCAAGTCAAAACCCAATTCAACACCACCACTTGGGAAACTTGTTATACTCGGGAGAAAAGAATAGATGAGATTGTGGGATCTCTACTTTTGAGAGGGAATGAAATCAATGTGAGAAATTCTGTAACCTTTCTGAGTTCTCAGCACAGACTTAAATAGGAGAAAGACATGAGAGAATGGGAGTTCCCATGATAACACCATTAACTCCCCACTAATAATTAATAAATAATATAATTAACTAATTATGTAATAATTAATTAACTATATATTATGCACATTAATCACATTAAATGCATATCTCTCTTTAACCTATGGTTTTATATGAATCCTATTCATATTAAATTTTAACCTATAGTTTTTATATGAATCTCATTCATATAAATTAGATTTGAATCTTTTTCAAATACTTAAATTCTCACATATTATATAGTTTAGATATAAATCATATTTATACTCAACTAATATTATAATGTATCATTATACATTGCAACTTATAAATTCCCTCAAATAATTCAAACAATTCAAATTATTCCCAAAATATTGTTCCTTGCATAATCCTTAGCAACCTAGCTAGTGGACTTTATGGACCTGCAAATTAGAAGCTCCAATGACATGAGATTAATTAATTAAACTCTTAATTAATTTTCTGATGTTCATTAACTGGCAGGTCACTCCACTAAAGATCGACACTGCACTCTTTGCACTATAGATATATTTTTGTGTCCATGGATTTAGTCAATCAAGAGTAAGTCGACCCTTCACGAATCGTTTATAACTGCAACTGGGTCAAAATTTCCGTTTTTCCCCTGTAGTTATATCTAACTCCTTAAGTACCACCGATCTTTCTAATGAACAATTAGTCATAGTCTAACTATAACTAGACCCCTCTCTGGCCAGTGAGAGGGTGAGACGCCTCATTTTTCAAGACCTGGAATCAGCCCTTAAGAGAACAATTCATCTACTTACCCTCGTAACGGGAAAGAGTGAATTCCATCTCGTGTAGCTATGTTCCGAGCTACGTACTCGAGAAAATCCTCAAAATGGTTGGCTTGTTGAGTCAGCGAACTTGGCCACTCTCACCCATACAGGTCAAAGGATTGCCCTCATAGGCAAGAGTTCACAACTCACTCAGGATTAAGGTTGAGTCATCTATGATCATCCTAGTGAAATGTTAATCTCTTCAAGCAACGACATTATAAAGAGAGACTAATCATTTCGCGGTCCGGTCTTATACAAACTCTTTGTATAAGATACCCCCACTCACATGTCCTCGCATGAACGATTAGGATCATGACCATTTGTAACACTTTACAACTCTTATAAGAATTATAAAGGGGGCCGTATCCAATAGTGTTACCAAGATAATGTATCCAACCTTATCCAGATACTATAGACCATTTAGGTTATTATTTAAACCTGATAAATACTGCTTCTTTGGCAGCTTCACAAGTAGCCACATACTCTGCCTCCATGGTAGAGTCATCAATGCAGCCTTGCTTTGTGCTTCTCCATACCATAACTCATTCGTTACGAGTGAACACTAATCCTGAAGTAGATTTCCTAGAATTACTATCGGTCTAAAAATTAGAGTGAGTGTATCCTGTAAGGATCAAATCCTTAGCACCATACACGAGCATGTAGTCCCTCGTTCTCCGAAGATACTTGAGGATCATTTTAATTGCAGTCTAGTGATCAAATCCTCTACTGACAATCCCTAATGCATAGCAAATGTCAGGCCTTATACACCATTTTGCTGAGGTGTGCCAGGTGCTGAGAGTTGGGATATAATTTCATGTTTCATCATATAGTTATGGAATTTTAAATCCATATACTCTCCACCTCGATTTGATCCAAGTGTTTTAATACTTTTACCTAATGAATTCTCAAATTCTATCTTATACTCTTTGAACTTTTCAAGAGCTTCAGACTTGTGTTGCATTAGGTAATGATACACGTACCTTGAATAATCATCAATGAAAGAGATAAACTATTCATACGCTCCTCTTGCCTTAACATTCATAGGACCACAAAGGTCTGAATGTACAAGTTCTAAGGGTTCTTTGGCTCTATAACCTTTTCCAGTAAAATGTCTTTATGTCATTTTGCTTTCAAGGCATGACTCACATACTGGTAAAGAATTTTCTTCTAACTCACTTAGAAGTCCACTCTTAACTAATCTCTAAATCCTATTGAGATTAATGTGACCTAATCTTAGATGCCAAATATGGGCATTCTCTTTAGAAGAAATTCTTTGTCTTTTATTTTGAGTTTTTGCAGTTTTGAACATTTCAGTATTAAAGATGGCTTTAGATGCTAACGACCTTAGCACATAAGAGTTACTTTTTAATTTTGCAGAACCAATGCTAACTCCATTTCGAAAAATAAATACTTTATTTAATTCAAATGAAGTAGAGTACGACTGTTCTAACAAACATTTTACAGAAATCAAGTTCCTTTTTAAACCAGAAACAACATATACATTATTTAATAAAATAAATGATTTCTGTAATTGTAACTTCAGGCCTCCCACTGCTACCGTTGAGACGACTTGCCCAGTTTTTACTCACATAGTCATCTCGCTAGTCCCGAGCTGCTGCCAGGAATTAATCCCCTGAAAGGAAGAACAAACATGATTAGTAGCCGCTGAATCAATTAACCAGGCAGAATCATCATTCTCCACTAAACAAGTTTCCAAAACTAGTAAATCACATTTACCTTTCTTGGCCTCCTTTTTCTCTACCAAATACTTGGGGCAATTTCGTTTCCAGTGCTCATTCTGGTTGCAATGGAAACTGTTTCCTTTGGCAACCTTGCCTTCTTGCCTTTTTGGGCTGCAACAGGGTTAGCTTTATTTCTCTTACCTCCCTTCTTCTTTTTCCACTTTTTGGTGTCAGAGGAAGAAGGTACAAACTTGGTTCTAGAGGTCGAACCTTTGTGAAACCTTTTTGTAGAAGTGACAACATTTGCCTCTCCTTTTTACCCCTTGACTTTCATTAGGGACTCAAAAGTCTGCATCTCGTTGAGCAGGGTGGTAAGGTTGTAGCTTAGCTTGTTCATAACAGCGTTACTACGAAATTGTAGGAAACTCTCAAGTAGAGATTCTGGAATAAAGCTAACTTGGCTAGCCTCATCAATGATGGGCCTGTTCGTTTCAGCCACGTTGAAGTCGACCGTCATACCAAGAACATGTTCTCGTACGGAGGTCCCCTCATTCATACGAGTGTTGAAAATGAACTTTAGAGTGTTGTGCTTGATTTGTGACGGTTGTCCAAACATTTCACGCAATGATTCCATGATCTGATGTGCAGTGACCATGGATTCATGTTTCTTTGCCAAAACTTCAGTTAATCTAGCAAGGATGTACACTCTGGCCTTTTCGTTTGCCTTCATCCACTTCTTATATGCATCCCGAACATTTCGAAACGCAGTAGAAGCGAGGACCTAGGGACATTTCTTCAGTAAGACAAACCTTAGGTCATCAATAATAAGTATAGTGTTTAACGTGTTTTTCCATGTCATATAGTTGCCTCCAATTAACTTATCGGCACTCAGATGATTAATTATAGCGCTAGTCATTTTTACTGAAACATACAAATTATTTATATCAATATCATGCAAAAACCACCCTTTAAAACCAATCAAAATTAGCAAAATTTCTAATGTACCCTAAGTGATATCTAATTTTGCAATGATGCTTCAGTGAGTCAGGATAAAAGCCACTGTAGGCAGTCAGTCACCCCTTCATTGAATTGAGACACTCTTAACCAATTATTACACCAGAATAACTCTTATTCCTATAACAATTAGTCATCATTGTTTCGGTCAAGAATTTATTAACTTGTTTAATAATTCTTCGTAAGTGTAACCCTTCATTTTAGACCCTAAAGTTTCGCCCCAATGAGTCAACCGTAGGGAAAAACCGATTGGGGACAAAACTAAAGTAATCCTATCCATTACTGGAGTTTGTGTTAGATTCCATGCAAACACCTTCCGTAAGGGGACACAAAAAAAATGGTGCCACGAGGCCGAGCATGAAACCTAACACAAAACTAATGAAGGAGACCTTGGGATATGTTGACACACATCTCTCTCCCACTTAGTATGAACACTCTCTCCATTCCCCTTGATATTGATCTATGCAAACACCTTCCTTAGGGGGACACAAGCAAGTGGTACCAAGAGGCCGAGCATAGATCTCATGATGTGAACTTATAGGGAGAAATGTGAAAAGAAATTGACATATCTCTGAAGGAATCGAATTCCCAGCAGAAGCGGTTGAACGCTTAATGCATTCAAGATGAATTTGGGAGGAAGAGTGCATTTGAAAACGTAAAATATATAGAGGAAGAATTTACCTTTGAAGAACAATTTCTTCAATCACGTTCGTTTTTCAGCAACACGAACACCACCAATAGAGAGCACTCGCTATTCCGAGATCAATGCAAGGAAGATGGTGGGATCTTAATTTGGTGAGGGAAATTCTGTAACGTGGAATTCTCTGTGAGGAAGAATGAAAAGTGAAAATCACCCACTTTTTGTGAGCTTCACACTGTCTTAAAAAGAGAGAGAGGAAGAAGAAGGTGGGAAGGGAGTTACGTTAACTCCCCACTACCCACGTTTTTTTTTATTTGATAAAACAAAAATCAATTAATTAATTATCCCATAATTAATTAACTTTATAATATGGACATTAATCACATTAAATGCATATTTCTCTCTTTAACCTATGGATTTAATATGAATCCTATTCACATTAAATAACCTATAGTTTTATATGAATCCAATTCATATAAATTAGATTTGAATCTTATACAAATAACTAAATTCTCACATATTATATAGTTTAAATAAAAATCATATTTATACTAAACTATATATTATAATGTATCATTATACATTGCAACTTATAAATTCCCTCAAATAATTGTAACCATTCAAATTATTCCCAAAATATTGTTCCTTACATAATCCTTAGCGACCTAGCAAGTGGACCTTATGGACCTATAGATTAGAAACTCTAATGACAGAAGATTAATTAATTAAACTCTTTAATTAATTTATTGATATTCATTAACTGCCAGTCACTCCACTAAAGACCGACAGCTGCACTCTTCGCACTGTAGATATATTTCTGTGTCGATGAATTTAATCAATCAACAGTAAGTCGACCCTTCACGAATCGTTCATAACTACAGGTAGGTCAAAATTACCGTTTTACCGTATAACTATATCTAACTTCTTAAGTACCACCGATCTATCTAATGAACAATTAGTCATAGTCCAACTATAACTACACCCCTCTCTGGCCACTGAGAGGGTGAGGTGCCTCATTGTTCAAGACTTGGAATCATCCCTTAAGAGAACAATTCATCTACTTACCCTCGAAACGGGAAGGAGTGAATTCCATCTCGTGTAGCTATG
>JAOANK020001414.1:0-10042 GCA_026257165.2 Telfairia occidentalis | reverse complement strand
GCTCCCCGCATCCTCAATAATTTTCTCTCCCATCCAAGGGACAATTGGACCCCCAGGTAACTAGGGATCGAACCAAGCTGAAATACACGTCCCATTCCCAACAGAGAATTCCACCAGCTCTGCCAACCGGTCGCACATAGCAAGGATAGCCGGCCAATACCAAGAAAGCCAGGGAGACGTGGGGACCGCCCAAATACTCCTACCCTGCAACACATAAGCCTCCACCCAGGCCACCCACAAGAAACCGACCCTAACCAAAAGAAGCCAGAGATGTCTCATGATAGCAGCCAGGTTCCAAGATCCGAGGTGTCGAATGCCTAAATCCCCCTTCCTCAAAGGGTAGACAAACCTCAGACCAAGTGACCTTTGCCCACCAATGACAACCACCTTTCCCCTCCAAAGGTAAGAGCAGAGTAGCCGCTCCACGTCATAGACTACTCGGGATGGGAGCTCAAAAGCACTCTCCCAAAAAACATGCAAGCTTTAGAGCACCAATCAAACCAGCTGGAATCGACCACCATAAGATAAAGCCCGAGCAGCCCATGATCGAGTCCTAGCCACAATCCCCTCCAGCAACGATTGGCAATGTCGGTACGACAGGAGAACAAAAAGAAAAGGTAACCCCAAATACCTGACAGGAAGGGATTCTAACGAAAACCCGAGAGAGTCAGCCAACTCCTAAGCCATCTCCCTGATAGACCACCACAAAGAGAAAGAACTCTTATGAAAATTTACCCAAAGACCAGAGAGCTCCTGAAACCGATATACAATGTCCTGAATAAAGGCGAGAGAGGTGCAGCCCTCGCCAGAAAACACCATTAGATCATCGACAAAAGCCAAATGGGTCAATCCAAAAACCTCACAACGGGGATGAAATCGGAAGCCTACAGGGGTTCGATTTAGCATCCAAGACAAGACTTCCATAGCAATGACAAACAAATAGGGAGAAAGAGGGTCTCCCTGTCTGAGCCCCCGATGACCAGGAAAAAAGCCCTAAAGAGTTCCATTAACCATCATAGAGAACAAGAGAGAGGTAACACACACCCGAACCCAATTTACAAATTTTGGAGAGGTACTAATAGCTAACAACATACCACAAGAAAATCTCAATGCAAAAAGTCATATGCTTTCAGCAAGTCTACCTTCAAAAGGCATTGAGGCAGGCCCCTCCGTAAATGGTAGCCTCTGACCAACTCCTGGCACAGTAGGATATTATCTAGAATGTTTCGACCTTGGAGCCACACTCGCAACCTAGTAGCCAAGACCTTTGTAATGCACTTGTATAGCTCATTACAATAAGAGATCAGACGATAGTCTCCAAAGCCAGCAGGTGCTGGGACTTTAGGAATCAAAGTGATAGCAGTCGTGTTGACCCCACAGGGCAAATCGAAGGTTTCAAAGAAGTGAAAAACAGCCTGGTAGAAATCCTCCCTAATAACCGGCCACGCTGCCTTGGAAAAGCTGATCGAAAACTCGTCGGGGCCTCATGCCTTGCCTGCCGACATAGCAAAGAGCACACCTTTGATCTCTTCCTGAGAGAACGGACGACACAAATCCTCATAACAACCCTCAGGCCATGTAAAATCCACAATGCTTGCAATCAGACCAATTAGGTCCCGATAGCTGCCCCCCACCTCCCCAAAGATACCTTTGAAAAAGTCAATAACATCAGCTTCAATATCTTCATGTGAAGTCAGAAGACTCCCGACCCATCCCCCACAGAAGCTAAATGATTCTTAAGCTGATGACTCTTACAACAATGGAAAAAAGCCGAATTCTGATTCCCCAATGCTAACCATTGAACTCTAGATTTCTAGTGAGCAGATGCTTCCTCCCGCCTGGTCTAGGCCCAAAACTTATGCATCGCAGAACGAGTAGCCCCTTCCAGATTCACAGAGGTGAGATCTAGAGACAAAGCCAATTGCACAACCTCCTTCTCTAAGTGGGCTTGAGCAACCGCTCGCCCTAGAGAATTAAGAGAGAACCCAAACTTCCTACGCAGGACAGGCTTGAGAGCCCGCAAATTTTGCATGAACCCTTCCAAAGAAGGCAACCTATAGTTCCCTTGCCACACCTCACACACTGTGTCAAGGAAATCAGGTTCCTCAGCCCAGTGATTAAAGAAACGAAAGGAGTGGGACCACCGAGGGTAATCCATCCCAAAGGAGAAAAGCAGAGAAGAGTGATCATAGATCCCCCACCTCAGGGCATGCACCTCAAACATCGGGAGCCTATCGACCCATCTAGTGTTAACCAATAATCGATCTAGCCGTCTCAAGATGACAGCCGCACCATCCTGATGGTTGGACCAACAAAACCACGTGCCCCTGACACCTGGTTCCACCAAGTCAGCCTTCACAATCATACCTTCAAAAGCCTCTATCTCAGCTTAGACAGGCATCCCACAAGAGTTCTCAACAGAGCCCCGGATGGCATTAAAATCTCTCATCACAATACTTGGAGAATCTCATCGCGTACAAACCTCAACCAACTCAAGCCATAATCATAGTTGGTCAACAACCACACACGGTGCATAGACGTAGAGAATGCGCACCAAAAAACCGGTACCCATATTTAAAAGGACCCCCGAAATGAAGCGACCCTCAATGTGCTCCGGCACGAAAGAAAAATCTTCAAGTCTCCACAAGACCCAAATCCAGCACCACCCATCAGAATCATTGCTACTAACACAACCCCAATCCCTAGAAAATGAAGCAAAGACATGATCAAACCTCTGTCGCCGCACCTTTGTTTCAACCAAACAACAGAAATCTACACCCTCCGAGGACAAAAACCACCACACTACCTGGCTTTTAGTGGAGCCATTAAGGGCCCGGACGTTCCACAAGTAACCTCTAACCATACAGGCCACTCGTAGAGTCCAAACCACCATCTAGAACCTGCGCATCGGTTTGAGCAGGAACTAGTAAAACTTGTTCCTCCAAGGCCAAAGGAGCAAATCTATTGACTTCTAGCCGCCTCCCCAGCCACCCAATCGCTGCTTACTCTGAGCCGCTGTTTCACCCAGGGGTTTCTTCCAACAGGAATCTGGGTGTCCCCGTGCGCAGCATCGTACGACCGTATTGGAGCCCCCCCAACCTCACCGCAGCATCAATTTCAGCATCATCGCAGCGATCTGTGAGCTCCAGGTCACGAATGCAGCCCCGATCCAAGCTCATCTATAGCGATCCAAGCAAGCCGTCACTAACCTGTGCGTTACCGGCACAACGCCCTCAACCTCACTGCATTCAGCACCGCTGCAGCGCGTCCCCTACAGTGATCCGTGCAACGCCGCCAATTTGTGAGCGACTATCTACCACCGCTTCGGTTGAAGGTCCGTAGAGCTGATCCACTGTCGCCCTTGGCTTCCGCCGCCGCATTTCGTCGCCCACGCATCATTAAGGGAGTTTGACGTCGGTGGAGGAACATGGGTATAGGAGGCTTTCTATTAATAATGTAGGGCCTCCTTGGAATGATCAGGTACATTTCATCTTCTCTAGTCTCTCTTTCTTTGTTCGTTGCTTATTGTGTATTTTTAATTGGTGGCTTGAGAGTTTGACCTATTTCTGGAGGGACGAGGAAGAAATCCCCTTCCAAGAAAAATCGTCGCAATTCGCCTTTGATGGTGGCAAACCCTTAGCAAATGCTCCTCAGGCTTCTATTGACTCCATTGACGACTTGATTGGTGAGCGGGGTGTTACTGGCATTTCCAAGCTAAACGATTATGGGTTGGAATTTGGTCGTGACAAGGGGACAACGTTGGGTTTTGGCTCCTTCGCTAGGCAGGATGCTCGTGCGGGGCCTAAATTTGGGTCAGGGCCTTTGCTTAAAGAAGATGGTGTTGTCATGCTCTTGGGTAGCACACAAGTTGAGCCTAAGACGGAAGACAAGTGTGACAAGTACGTGCACTTATAGCCTGGGCAGCAAGACATGGTTCATCCTAGTGTGGGAACCCTTATGGTCGCCCACAGTGCTCAAAATGGCCATAGTGGACGGGCTGGGGTTAGTGTGCAACATGGGACTACTGCTCCAGCCCATTTGTGGGACCTGACTTACATTAAGATAGCTGACCAACCTCTAGTGCTTAGGGGAAGGATCATCCAGTTGCCCAACTGTTGGGCCAATCCAGCCCCCTTTAGAAGCCGACTCAATTACTTCCCTTCATCTCATTGGGGCAAATGTTTTGCAGCATCCCACAGGATCGCATGATGCTGCCAAGGTCACAGCAGGCCTACTTGGGCCCTCTGGTTTCAGTCCAACATTGGGTGGCTCAAGTCAGACTTTGGGGGTTCAGTCACCAATTATGGCTCATGATTTTTCTGGTATAGGTGGCTCATCTGGTCAGAAGGTTTTTCGTCGGCTCGGTGTCGGCCGGAGGCAGCAATGCCTACTAATTGGAGGGACTTGTTTCTTCCTTCAACCACTGCCTCAACTGAGTTGACCTACTATCCCCCGGTCGTTATGGATGGTCATCACATGGTGATTCCTCTAGATGAAGTGATTGAGGAAGGAATTCGAATTTGGGAGTGTTCATTGGTCGGTCAGATTGGGAAGATCTGGGGCCATAAGGAGTTTCTTGAGATTACTCTATTGGATAATGGTTTGTACATCTTTCATTTTAAGAATCCTCGAGTTAGGGATTGGGTCCACTAGAGTGGCCCTTGGTACGTCGGGGGTAAGCCATTTGTCCTGCGGCGATGGTGTTATGGAATTATTACTCAACAATTTGCCTTTGATAGTGTACCGGTCTGGATTTGGTTGCACCAAGTGCCATTGGAACTGTAGACCATGCCTGGCCTGTGTGCGATTGTGAGTGCTGTGGGCAAGCCAGTGTGTTTGGATAAGTCTATAGAGGAGTGTCGGTGTATGTCGTTTACGCGGGTGTGTGTTGAGATCGGCATAGATGATATGTTGCCTAGCTCGGTGGAAGTATCGATTCGGAGACATGATTTTGTTATCACGGTGGACTATTCGTGGAAACCACGACGATGTACGGATTGTCAAGTTTTTGGTCCCTCTGGTGCCACTTGTCCCAAGAAGCCGCCTATTGGAGTGTCGAATGGCGAACCCTCTATGATCTCCTGTAGTCGGGTTCTTCCTTTAGGGACAACGGCGGGGGACCTAGTCAAGCCTGTTACTGCACCTACTACTCGTGCCCCAGCCTCTGCCCGCTCACTGGTGCGCAGCCGTACACAGACCTTGCCTAGGCTGGCCGTGCTGAAGGGCCAAGCGCCGCGATCACTGATCTATCGGCTGGTCCAATACAGGAAATCCAAATCTTTTCAAAAATTAATCATAAAATCCCAAGCTTTTTTTATAAAGGAAAAAATGGAAAGAAAAAAAAGAAAAAAAATCGTTTCATCTTTGGAAACTTATATATATATATATATATATATTTGGTTTTGAATTTGAATTCAATTCTTTTACCAAACAAGAATTTAAATCGAAAATAATTTGATATCGATTCTAATCTAGATAATTTGTTCAATCTGTATCCAAATAAATAACGTTTGGATTCTCAACATCTTATCACATTTAGCTTTAAATTGGTTCGAATTCAAAATATATTATTAAATCTTTTAAAAAATTTTGAATTCAAATTTGAATCTAAATCTTTTATCAAATATGATTTGAAATCAAAATCAAAACTAATTTGACATTAATATCCTCATTTGGTTTTAGTTTCGAATTACGAGATTGACCTTGAGTTTTGTCTATCAATTGAGATGTGATGGATAAATGAAAATCATTCCAACAATCCTTTAGAGAAATACTTGAGAGAAATCCTTTAAGTATTCTGACTCTCCATAATTATTATTTTTTTACTTGTGATTTTTTTTCTTTCTGCAAATTAGACCTCTTTTTGTGTCTTGCAGTTGCTCTTGCTCCACTACGTGAAAGTCTTTTCTAATGAAGCTTAAATTCTACTTAACAACGAAGAATTTGGAGATTAAGAAATAACTTTTTCTAATTCCCTCCTTGTCGTTTTCTGAGGACAATATCTAATTTAATTTTTTTCAATTCTTTCTTTCTTTTTCTTCCCTTCTTTCTTTCTCTTTTCTTTCTTTTTCATTTTTTCTTTCTTTTTTTATTTTTTGCCATTTTCTTCATTTTCTCGTCAAATGTTTTTTCTTCCCTTCTTTCTTTTTGTTTCTTTTTCTCTCTCTTTTTTCTTTTGCCATTTTCTATTCAAAATTCTTTTTTTTCTTCTTCCCTTCTTTCTTTCTTCTTTTGTTTGTTTTTGTTTCTTTTTTTTTCTTTTTTCTCTTCAAAATTCTTGTTTTTTTTCTTCCATTCTTTATTTCTTTATGTTTTTGTTTCTTTTTTGTTTTTGTCATTTTCTCTTTAAAATTCTTTTTTTTTTTCTTTTGCTAATTGCCCTCTTCTCTTTTTTTGTTATAGGGATTGACATAGGCTATTGTAACGTCAACCTTCAGTCTATTATTCTAAAAACAAAGGTAAATAATTATCTGATCAATTTTTTTCATATACTTATTTTTCCTTGTTGTTGCTTTTTATTTGTAGAGAAAATTTCTCACACTAACGTGAACAAGGATGACATCTATAATGTAGAGGACAACACTTAATTTGGTGACTTGTGCCACTCGATGCTCATTCTCACTCTACAGTAACAAGAATCACATCTGTAATGTAGGGGGCACCACCTAACTTGATGATTTGCACCTCTCAGTGCTCATTCCTCATTCTATGGTAACAAGGATGACATCTATAATGTAGGAGGCAACACCTAACTTGGTGAATTGTGCCTATAGGTGTTCATTCTACAACAACAAGGATGACATCTATAATGTAGGGGCAACACCTAATTTGGTTACTTGTGCATCTTAGTGTTCATTCCTCACCCTATGGCATCAAGAATGACATATACAATGTAGGGGGCAATACCTAACTTTGTGACTTGCATCTTCTGGTGTTCATTCCTCACTCTATAGCAACAAGGATGACATCTATAATGTTGGGGGGTGACACTTGACTTACTGACTTGCATCTCTCAGTGTTCATTCTTCACTTTACTACAGCAAAGATGATATTTGTAATGTAAGGGGCAACACCTAACTTGGTGACTTGCACCTCCCAGTGTTCATTAATTACTCTACGGTAGCAAAGATGGCATCTATAATGTAGGGGGCAACACTTTACTTAGTGACTTGCGCCTCTCGATGTTCATTCTTCGCTCTATGGCAACAAGGATGACATCTATAATCTAGAGGCCAACACCTAACTTGGCGACTTGCGCCTCTCACTGTTCATTCTTCACTCTTCAGCAGCAAAGATGACATCTATAATGTAAGGGGCAACACCTAACTTAGTTACTTATGCCTATTGGTGTTCATTCCTCACTCTACGACAATAAGGATGGCATCTATAATCTAGGGACAACACCAAACTTGGTGACTTGCACCTCTCAGTGTTCATTCCTCACTCTGTGGCAGCAAGGTTGACATCTGTAATATACAGGGCAACACCAACTTGGTGACTTATGCCTCTCGATGTTCAATCCTCAGTCTACGATAGTAAAGATGACATCTATAATGTAGGGGTAACACATAACTTGGTGGCTTGCGCCGGACATTCTTTCCTCACTTTACGGCAGTAAGGATTACATTTATAATGTAGAGGGCAACACCTAACTTGGTGACTTGCGCCTGGTGTTCATTCCTCACTGCACGGCAGGAAGGATTACATCTATAATGTAGGGGCAATACCTAACTTGGTACTTTTTCTCTTGGTGTTCATTTCTCACTCTACGGCAGCAAGGATGACATCTATAATATAGGGTACAAGAAGTTTTGTTTCATCTATTTAAAATTTTATGTTTAACTTATTGTTTTGTTTTGCTTCTTTTTTTTTTTTTTTAATTCGTTTTGTAAGATCATGGTATATTTTACAAAGTAAACCTCCTTTGGCAAAAAACTTGTCATCCTGGAGAATAAAGATCAATCTCTTAAAAGTGGCCTTATTCTCCAAGTAGAGAAATTAAAGTTTAGCCCCTCTTTAGGGGCATGATTTCAATTAAATGGCAGAGTTTTTCTATTTGAATTATCTAGAGAGAGACCTTTAACTCAAGATACTTCTTTGGGAGTACGGGATTTAAAATCTTTTATTCATACCTAGGATCCAAACGAAAGCTTAGAGTTAACATTGAGGCATCGCTTGATAGGTGGTGAAACTCACTGAAATTTTGTATTTAGGGTACTTGGAGAATTTTATTTTACTCCTTGCTGTGGAAAATGGTTGGAATTTGTAGTAGCCCAAAATGAAAGATATTTCATGATGCTCGCTATTTGAAGTAGTGATGGCTTCTCTTTATACTTATGATCGCAACCATGATATAGTCCAAGCATTTTGCGAAGCTTGGTGTCCTACCACAGATACTGTTCATTCTTCTGCTGGTGAAGTATCCATTTCTCTATAGAACTTATGGAAGTTTGGAGGTCTACCTATTAAAGGGATATTTTACGAGGAAATCATTCCCCGTCATAAAGAATTAGCGAGATCATATGGATATGACAGATATCTTCCAAAGAGTTGCAAATATATTTTTTATACTTCTTATGTGATCCCATCTACGAAGAATGATCAAGGAACTTCTTCAAAGAATGATTACTTACACATCACTATAACTCTTGGATTTCTTTCTAGTTTAAGGGCATTCAAAGGTACGAGAAGTCTCCTGCACGAAAATTGAAGAAGGTTTCTCGATCTCACTTTACTTATAATCTAGATGAAACAATAGTTAAGTATCGTGAATGGTCTAGTAAAGAGAAAATTTTGCTTCGCAAACTGAACATAGAAGAGGAATGAAGGGAGGAAACATATTTGGTTGCCTTCCTGTCTTGTTGGCTATGTGCTTTTGTGTTTCTTTTTAAGAATATTCACTCTATGAGCTTAGAGGTTTTTAGAGTTATTAGCCTGATGGCTGAAGGACAAGCTTTTAGGCTTGCCATTCTAGTTTTGTCTAACATTTCCATGGACTAGGCCGAATTTCGAAGGCCTCTAATTTCATTGGCCATGTGAAATCTTGCTTCACATGCACTATGTTTATGGTTGGTTAGCACATTAATTCAATAGTCATTATAAGACCCTAGTGGAAGTTCGAGGCCAGAAAATGGTTGATTTTTCCGACAAAGGTGGCTCAATATATTTTGGTGATTTCGAAGCTCGTGAATTGATTCATGTGAACATTTCAAGTAGAATTAGGAACGAAATTTTAAAGAATAACGACACTTTATCAACCTCATTTTCCTCATATTTTTCAAGTCTTTGATCAGGTTATCTATCCTCGCAATGAAAATGTTCGATGATCATTGAATCTTATAGCACTTATTGTTGGGGTTGATGCCCTAAACCTTCGTGGTCTTATAATTTATTCAAATTATTTATTTAATTAAATAAGAGTTATTTTATTCGACAATTAGTATGCATAAACTCAATCCAATAAACTAAGATCCAAAGTTATTTTATGAGAAACTTAAACATGTGTGTGGAGACATACAAGCAGATCATGTTTAAGATATAACCTAAATGGCTGTAGTATATGGATAAGGTTGGGTGCCTTATCCTGGTGACACTACAGATGCAACCCACTTTATGATTGTTACAATTGTTGTAAAGTGTCACAAACATTTGATCCGTTCATGTGGAGACATGTGAGTGAGGGTATCATATATATGTGAGACATGTATAAGATCGGACCGCAAAGTGATTCGTCTCTTAGTATAACACCGTTGCTGAAAGAGCTTACACTTCATTAGGATGATCATAGGTGACTCGACCTAAATCCTGAAACAGTTGTGAACTTCTGTCTATGAAGGCGATCTTTTGATTAGTATGACTGAGAGTGGTTGGATATGCCGACTCAATAAGCTTACATTTTTGGGAATTTGCTTGAACAGGGAGCTGGGAACTCTATTGTACAAGATTGAAATTCACTTATCTAATGCAACATAAGTCTGAAGCTCTTGAAAAGTTCGAGGAGTATAAGACAGAAGTTGAAAACTTGTCAGATAAAAAGATAAAA
>JAOANK020001403.1:0-10043 GCA_026257165.2 Telfairia occidentalis | reverse complement strand
AATTCAGAAAGGAGATAAGTTTAGTTTCATGCAATGTCTAAAGAATGAATTGGAACACAATCAAATGAAAATCATTCCTTGTGCATCTATTGTTAGAAGCTTAATATTTGCACAGACTTGTACCAAACTAGATATCAGTTTATGTTGTCAGTATGTTGGGCAAGTATCAAAGTAATCAAGGAATAAATCATTGGAAAGTTGCAAAGAAAGTGTTATTATATCTGCAAAGAACGAAAGATTATATGCTTACTTACAGAAGATTTGATCATCTTGAGGTGATTAAATATTCAGATTTAGATTACGCTGGATGTGTGGATACATGAAAATTCACATTGGTTATTTGTTTCTATTATCTAGAGAAGCAATTTCATGGAAAAGTGCGAAGTAGTCTATCATCACTACATCCATGGTGGAGGCTAAATTTGTAGCATGCTTTGAGGCTACAATTCATGGTTTATGGTTGTAAAACTTTATTTCAGGATTTGGATTGTCGACAATAATGCTAAGTCGCTGAAAATTATTGTAACTACAACAATCTTCTTTTCAAAAAACGACAAGTATTCATAATGTGCTAAACTCATGAAATTTAAAATACTTTGTCGTTAAAGAAGATGTCCAAAAACAAAGAGTGTCAATTGATTATCACTAACTTTATGATTCTAGATCCACCAACGAAAGGATTACCACCTAAGACATTCAAGGAATATAACGAACTTATGAGTATTAGTGGATACCATTATGATATTATGATTACGTTATTTGACACTCTCAACTCATTTATTTATTGTTTCTGATTTTCTTTTATGACTCATGTTTCGTATGATTAATATATACATAAATGAATTACGTAAATAACAGGATCTTGTCTTTGATAATAACTTATTGTTGAAGCATTATTGAATACCTTTATTGTAGGTCATGTTAGGTGAAGAACTGATTTTGTGATACATGGATGGAATTATGTCGATGCAATGATGTATGACCGCCATGATCTTTATTAGTTTCCTTACTTGACATTGATATTAGGTATGAAAATGAATTTATCTTCTACCTATGTGCATTATGTTTATTAATCAAATATGGAAAATAATGTCAAATGACCCAATTGGGAGAATGTTAGATTTTTAATTCTAATAATATTATTAATGTAGCCCATGTATATTTATTTCAATAATGTTGTAGGCCCATGTTAGTGAGACAATTAACTAAAAGTTAATTTCCCTAATTTGCACCCTGATGGAAGGTGTATATATAAAGATAAAACTCTAGGGATTAGTCCTCTCTCTCAGCCTAATAAAATAGTATTTTCTCTCCATCTAGAAGGCTAATAAAGCACTAAAGAAGGCTAAGAGAGAGAAATACAATCCTCAACAATTGCTTCAAGAATTCAGCTTCATGAATTAAGGTATGTTATCTTAACTTATGTTATTATGAAAATTATCTTGTTCAAAGATATAGGCAATTATTGTATTATAAAATATTAGAGTTTTATTGTATAAACATACAAATAAACAATTTACAAGAGAATCCAATGTTCTGACTGATTCTTTAGCAAAGTGTGCTTGTGCAGACTTTAGAGGGAATTTCTGGTCGGTGGCTAGATAATTTCCCTCCATGACTTTTGTATTTGATAGAGAATTCTATTTCTTAGTCTGATTAACAATACCCCAGTTTCAAATATATATATATAATTTGAAAATATACATTTTTTAAAAAATATATATGTACGTTTTTATTAATTTTTTATAAATACATTTCTTTTAAAAAAAAATTAGCATATGTATTTAAATATTCAATTGCTTTTAATTATTTAATTTAAATTAAATTGGTAAGATATAATTTACTATTAATAAATAGAATAATACTTTCTTTCTAAGAAAAAATATATCAATTTTTGTTTGGTTTATGTAATTTTATTTTAGTTAGTTATTATTTAATATCAGATAAATTGTAAAGATAAAATTTAATATTATTAAATAATATAATATAAAGTAAGAATAATATTTTTCATATTATTTTTAATTAATTGATTAGAAATATAAAAGAGTATAATTGTAATCATCTTATATCTTATTCTGATTCCACATAAAGTAAACAATATGAATTGGTTTCTGATTCCAATTTCATACAACTCCAAGAAAACTGCATAAAAAAAATACAATTCTCATTTCAATTGATTTTCATTTCGATTCTTTCTTATTCTGATTCATAGTAAGTAAAGGGGCCTAAATCAATTTCCTATCCTCGTGAGCCAGAATCGTGAGGAATGAAGCTTCAAAATAATTTTTTTTTTCTATAGATTGGAATATATACTAAAGAGTTTAAAAAGGGGTAGTTTCTAACTATTCTAAAGTTCTCACAGATGAATATCGTTTCAAAGTGTTTTTGGCCTTGCTAATGCAAACAAAAAGGAATTTTATTATGGTTGAGAATCTAGCAGCTTTATGATCTTGCTTCTGCTCTGGTATATGAAGGAAACTGTTGGGAGTGAAAAACTACTATAACACTTGGGTCATTCAGAGAGGACCACGTGTCAAGAAGAGAAGCGTGGTCCTACCTTGGAAGTGCCCAAGGTGGGAGGTTGCAAACATAGAGCCCGACACAGTGGTAAAAGACTTCCCTAAGAGTAACACCCTCGTCCAAAATGACGTCGGACGAGGCGTAGTCAGGAGATAACCTCGCCCCAAATCAACAGCCATCTGCCGTGATTCACAGCAGACGAGGTGAAATTACCTTAAAAAATCCTTCTTCGCTCTATTATAAATATCAGTCGAATCCAAAAGCAAAAGGTATACACTGAGATCTTGAGTAAAATTACTACTCTTTTTCAACTACTTGACTAACTTGAACGTCGGAGTGTAGTCATCACCATACCCCTCTCCTCACCTGACCTTTCTTTTGCAAGTTCGAGGTCGCATAGCTCTTGGCTCATGTCACGCAGCCGCTTCTCTCCCATCCCATTTTTTGATCTTCTTCACGAATTTTCGTGCGAAACAGGGACTTTAATGATATATTTGGTGATTGGTTGTGCTTTTGATTCATGAATAGATAAGTCAAGATACATGGTCAGTCTACCATATTTTGTTGTTTTTAATTTTTATGGTTGAGGTCATATATGGGGCAGGGTAACACAATATAATAAATTTCAAGTCCTCAAAAAGGTTCTACTCACCAACCTTGTTCTCTGGTGAGTTTTTCTCACTTCAAAATAAGAAACTCTAAACACTTTTCTCTTACTGCATACATTATACCTCCACTCGAGTATTCTGTCATATTGAGGTTTCACAACATTAGTTGCTTTTCAGTCGAATCAATGTTTTGCCTCTCCTTAATTTTACATCTCATCTTACATTTACATTTACCTTGTGTGATGATGAACCCTATTGTGCAGCGCTGAAAGTGAAAGTGAATGTCCAAGCCAAAGAAGTGATATTGATTCTCAAGTGTTCTCCCACTCTATAACTATTTGAATGTTTATTGTATAAATTCCTCTCTTTTTCTTGAGGGTTGGGCATGGGTGGGGCATGCCTTAGTTCAATTCATATGTTGTATACCACAGGTTAGAATATGATATTTTTTTTTATTTACATATATTCAAATTAAAATTTATTATATTAATTATTGAATATTAAAGCTTTTGAAAAGTTCTCTGAGCATCAATATTTCGCAAAATTGCCTCAAAATTCTTCCTTGAAAATCGAGCAGAAAAAAAAAAGAATTTTGACTGAAACCTCTTGGTCAAAGAGATATGCCTCTAAACAATTGAGCTAGGCTCGATTTGACATGCAAAAGTAGGTTATGTTAGGTTGATTTCCTTAATGTTATTGGAGAACTAGAGCTTTATTCGGAAAGGGAGAGGGAAATTTGTAAATTGGGTAAATGTAAAAAATTATGTAAAGCAATCTTTTTAAAACCAAGTCCTAAATGAAAAATGATTAAGAAACGGTTGACATAATGATGATGGATAGTTTCTAATTTTTGCAATTTTTTTAACACATGTGTGATATTTTTATTTTATCCTATAACATTTTAAATGTTAAATATTCATAAATATTTAAAATCTATGTAATTTAATTAATACTACAATCTACAAATTTCAAGCGTCCATACAAAATATGTTTTTATAAATTTTGTAACAATTTTTTTTTTTTTGAAGTGAGATAGTATAAGAAGATAAATTAATTTGATGCAGCAAATAAAATATAATATGTATAAAAAAAAACTTTACACTAAAATGACGAATTTTTTGGATAGGTAAAATGACAAATTTACCAAATAATTGTAAATAACTAAAATATTTCAAAAAAAGTATTAATATTTTCACTTTAATTCATTTATTTTTTATTCAAAAAACCATCTATAGAGAATGATAGGTGTCTAATATAATCGATTATTTATTTATTTTATTTTTGTTATGAAAGGATTAATTAATTTTAAAATAAATGCACTTGAAATGTATTGTTTTTTTTTTCTTCTATAACCATGGATGGGTAGAAAATTCTTTATCTTCCCTCAAAGATAGCTGTTGAATGATAAATTTCGTGGCCAATTACAAATTTACACGTGTCTTTAAATTAAAATTAAAAGACATAAAATTGGAAATTAAATAATGACACTTGTTTAGTCGACATAATTAATTTGGTCCAATAGATTATGTCATGTGCTGGGCTAAAAGCCAAGTAAGCCCAAAATTACTAAAATGAAATTACGTTGACCCAAATAATTGAAGTTCATTAAGAAAAGAGCTTAATTACATTTAAATAAGCTCAAGTCTATTGGTTGGGCCCAAAAGTCAAGTTCAAGCCCAAGTCCAAATGAGATCCACCAAAATATCTATAAATAGAGAGACCCCTCTTTTACATTCATTTAGAATTCAGAGAGAAGACGGAAAGATTTAGAAGATTTCAGACTCAGAGGATTCAGAAGCTCTAAAAGATTTTAGAAGACTCAGAATTTAGAAAATCCAAGACTCCCAAGCAATTCAAGACTTCTGAAGATCAAAAGAAGTTTAAGACTAGAACACTTCAAGAAATCGATCTTCCTCTTCAACAAGCTTAAAGTCAAAGTTCTTCAACAAGCTCAAGGCCGAAGTTCTTCAACAAGCTCAAGGCTAAAGTTCTTCAACACGCTCAAAGCCGAAGTTCTTCAACAACCAGAAGTCAAAGACTTAGAAGATTCTTCACCAAACAGAAGTCCAAGACTTAGAAGATTCTTCAACACGCAGAAGTCAAAGATTGAGAAGATTTTTCAACAAGCTAAAGCCAACGACTTACATTCCTTCCACTCGAGAACAAGCTCATCAGCCCTCGAAGTAAAGTATAAAGCTGAAAGAAATCATCTGAGGATTATACATCAGAGATTGTACTACTACACTAAAATCAATAAAATCAAGTTCATTTCCACAAAATAAATTTCTCTGGATATCTCGTGTGAACAAATTGGCACGCCCGGTGGGATAATCTCTATCTCTCATCTCTTTCTCTCATTCAGGAATCAAACTCCACTAGGAAAAGTGACGGCCTCCAAAAAAGCTCCTTTGAAGAATACTGTTTTGAGCCACTCTTACACAAGACCAGTTACGCGTCGTCACTCTAAGGAAATTCAGCATGAAGAAAGTCAAACACCCGTCATTACAAACAAGATGTTAAGCCGCATGACAAAATCTGCTCAAGAGGATGTGTTGATCAAAGAAAATTCCTCGTCGGACAAACTTCCTTCTTCTCCTCGTCAACTCAAAGAAGCATCAAATTCTGACGTAATGTCTGTCATGATGAATTATGTAGCCATTGGTGAAGAAAGAATGACTGAAGTAGAAAGGAAGATTAGCAGGCTATTCAAGGCGATTGAAGAAAGAGATCAAGAAATAACATCTCTAAAAAATCAAATTGAAAGTCGGTATGCTATTGAATCGAGTCAGACCCTTGTCATAAGAAATAAGGAGAAGACCATCATCCAAGAAAATCAGTCACAATATTCTGCTTCAATTGCTTCATTATCTATTCAACAGCTTCAGGATACGATCATGAACTCTATCAGAGCTCAATACGGTGGGCCTACTCAGAATTCTCTTATGTATTCCAAACCATATACTAAGAGGATTGATAACCTAAGGATGCCAAATAGATACCAGCCACCAAAGTTTCAGCAATTCGACGGGAAGGGCAATCCAAAGCAACATATTGCTCACTTCGTCGAGACATGAGAAAACGATGGTACCCAATGAGACTACTGGTTAAGCAGTTCGTCTGGACACTGAAAAGAAATGTTTTTGATTGGTACACCAATCTTGAGCCTAAAACCATTGACAGTTGGAAGCAATTTGAAAGAGAATTTCTTAATCGTTTTACAGTACGAGGAGAACTGTCAGCACGATAGAGCTCACGAATACCAAACAACGAAAAGGTGAACTAGTGGTTGACTACGTCAATCGTTGGAGAGCTCTAAGTCTCGACTGCAAAGATCGGCTCACCGAAATATCTACTGTTGAAATGTGCATCCAAGACATGCATTGGGGACTTCTCTATATTCTTCAAGTGATAAAGCCACGTACTTTTAAGGAGCTGGCAACTCATGCTCATGATATGGAGCTTAATATCACTAGTAGAAGAAATAAAGATTTTCTCGCTTTTAACATCAAGAAAGAAAAGAAAGAAGTCAAGAGCATAGAGAAGACCTCCAAAAGTACTACCAAAGAAGCTATGATGGTTAATGCTACTCCCTTCAAGTTTTCTTCTGAAGGAAAATAAAAAAAGATGGAAAGGCGACCAGACGAAGGCGAGAGACATCGCCTAACTCTGAAAGAAAGATAAGAGAAAGTTTATCATTTTCCAGATTCTGACATTCCAGATATCTTAGAACAACTCCTCGAGAAGTAGCTTATTGAATTACTAGAATGTAAGCGACCAAAGAAGATAGGAAAAGCAAACGACCCCAACTATTGCAAGTATCGCCGAGTCGTCAATCTCCCAGTGGAAAAAAGTTTTGTTTTAAAAGAGCTAATTTTGAGATTAGCTAAAGAAAAGAAGATTGAACTATACCTTGACGAGACAGCCAAACAAACCACATTGCGGTAACAATAGATCCTAACAACCAAATATCTTCAAGCTTGTCTCATAATTTAGAAGCATGTTCAATTCAGTTTGAGACTTTAGAGCCTGTAATTATGGTTTGAGCAAAATTCTCAAAGAAATATCACCCAAGGCAAGCACGAGTCTATCAAAGATGAAGATGCAGGATGGACTCTCCTAGCTCATCGAAGGAAACAAAGGTAGCATCATGCCTAGAAAGAGCCTCGCATACTTCGAAATTATAGAAAACCAAGCAGGATACAAAGAAAGAAGGGAAAAAGGAGTTCGAAAAAGCTTAAACCTGTCGTGGAAGAGAATGATGTATGTGTTTCATGTTGTATGTCCATTAGTTTTACATATGAAGATTTGTTGTAGGGATCAAAGCCCCATAACAAACTTTTATTTGTCTCAGGCTATATCCGAGAATAAAAAAGTTGGTCGAATTCTTATCGATGATAGTTCAGCCGTCAATATAAGGCCTAAGTCAACCATGCTACAATTGGGCATCTCAATGGAAGAACTATCGAACAGTAGATTGGTTTTTCAAGGCTTCAATCAAGGCAGACAACGAGTGATTGGCATGATCCGTCTAGAGCTTATTATTGAAGATTTGAAGGCTAACACTTTGTTCCATGTCATTGATTCCAAGACCACTTACAAGCTATTGTTAGGTCGTCCTTGGATTCATGGAAATGGGGTGATCTCTTCCACGCTTCATCAATGCTTTAAATTTTATCAAGATGGTGTCAAGAAAGTCGAAGTAGACACCAACCCATTCTCAAAAGTAGAATCTCACTTTGAAAATGCCAAATTCTATATAGAAAAGGACAAAACGATCGAAGTATTACCAACAGTAATTTCTTTGATAAAAAATCACAAGATAAAGCCCAAAAGAATATGAAGAATGTGTGAGTTGAAGAAATATGCATTGTCAAAGTGTCAGAAGTAGCTTTACCCGGTAAACAAACTCTCTTCAACCCAAATGCATACAAACTCCTAGCAAAGGTAGGATATGACTTCACAGCTTATACTGAGTTTAAAGGTTTAAAAATCTTGGATGAAAAACCTGAACTCTCTTCAACACAGAAGAAGCTCCAAAAGCTGGACTAGGTTACTACTCATCAGAGTCGGTTCGCATAATAAGAAAAGGGAAAAAGAAAGTTGTAGATGTGCATAATATCACTGCAGAAGAGGTCGATGACTCAAAAGGAAAGAAAGGCGAAGAAGATAAAAGAATTTATGTCTTCAATCGCCTTAAAGTTCCAACTCTTTGTTCTTCCATTCACCAAAAGTCAAATGCAAAGTCAGCAAAGAGAAAGTCGATGCATGGCATTTACTCCGTCTCGACTTTCAGTTTTTCAAAGGTTGAGTGTATCCACGTCAAAAAAGATGGCCAACCTTCGCAATCCATTTTCGATCGTCTTGGAACAACGAGCCGTCAATGTGAAAAGAAGTTAAGGTCTCAAGAAATAAAACAGATTGACAAAATGAACAACAACAATGGAGTTTGTAGTTCTATCCATTCACGAATGAAGAGAAAGCTTTCTGTTTTCATAAATACATAAGGTTCATTAAAGGTAAAGAGATAGTTAATCATTTTGACTAATCCTACATAAGTAAACTGAGAGCTTGAGGAAGACGGAGCTGCTTGCAGATATTGAAATGTCTGAGAAAGATGTTGAATAAGCGCCATTATCACTAAAAGATGGTAGCCAATCAACAATTGACAAACTTAAAGAAGTAAATCTTGGCATGACAGAAGAACCGCGTCTGACTTTCATAGGTACGTCACTTAGTTATGAGGAGGAAGAAAAATATATAAGCTTACTCACTGTATACAGAGATGTCTTCACTTGATCATATAAAGAGATGCAGGACTCGATCCAAAAATAGTAGTCCATCACCTCGCGATCAAACAAGAATATCGGCCGGTCAAGCAAGCCCAAAGACGTTTTCAACTAGAGCTTATTCCTCAAATAGAAGTGGAAGTCAATAAATTAATCGAGGCAGGATTTATACGCCAAGTAGAATATCTGACATAGTTAGCAAACATTGTTCTAGTTAAGAAGAAGAATGGAAAACTTCGCGTGTGTTGACTTTCATGGTCTAAATAATGCATGCCCCTAAGGATGATTTTCTTTTGCGCATCATTGAACTTATGGTTGATGCTACCAAGGGACATAAGGCTTTATCTTTCATGGATGGATCGTCAAAGTATAATCAAATTTGAATGGCTCTTGAAGATGAATAGATGACAACATTTCGAACTCCAAAAGAAATATATTGTTACAAAGTGATGTCTTTTGGATTAAAGAATGCTGGGGCAACTTACCAAAAGGCCAGACAAAAGATCTTTGATGACATGCTTCATAAACACATTGAATGTTATGTTGATGATCTTGTGGTCAAGTGTAGAAACGAGAAGACCACTTACGAGACCTAAAAATAGTCTTTGATCGTTTGAAGAAATACCTACTGAGGATGAATCCTCTCAAATGTGCCTTTAGTGTGTCATCATGAAAATTTTTAGGTTTCGTAGTAAGATATCGAGGAATCGAAATTTACCAATCCAAAATCGATGCAATTCAGAAAA
Source organism: Telfairia occidentalis (assembly GCA_026257165.2). NCBI lineage: Eukaryota > Viridiplantae > Streptophyta > Magnoliopsida > Cucurbitales > Cucurbitaceae > Telfairia > Telfairia occidentalis. Next base: position 383 of record JAOANK020001403.1, on the reverse strand, counting down.
TGTCAGAACCTCGAAACTTGTGAGAGCTGAGAAGTCTCCAAGGACGTTTGACTTACATTAGAAGATTCATTTCCAACCTAGCAAGTCGATGTCAGCCGTTTCAAAGATTGATGAGAAAAAACACAGTCTTCGAATGGGATAAAGCATGCCAAAATGCTTTTGACAGCATAGAAAGATATTTGTTTAGTCCTCTCGTCTTAACTACTCCAATAGTAGGGAGACCATTGATATTATACATCGCAGCACAAGAAGGGTTGCTTGGAGCTTTACTTACGCAAGAAAATGAATAAGGAAAAGAATGTGCTATCTACTATTTGAGTAGGACCTTGAATGAGGCTAAACTAAATTACTCACTCATTGAGAAGATGTGTCTTTCACTCTTC
>JAOANK020001402.1:0-22388 GCA_026257165.2 Telfairia occidentalis | reverse complement strand
GTTGATGAACCTTGTGTTTACAAGAAGATCATCAACAGTTCAGTAGCTTTCTTAGTGTTGTATGTGGATGATATCCTTCTCATTTATTTTATGAATATTATGGCGGGATCTTATAAATATAATTTAATAATACAAAATGGGTTTTTATTTTGAAAAAGTTAGGAGAAAAATTAAGTGATGGCATTCTCTTAGTTAGAGGACTTAGGGGTAGGGTTGAGGGTTAAGGTGAACCCTGCAAATGTATAATTAGGGACACTGGCCACAAAAACCTTTTTCCTATTTCAAAAAGAAAGAGACCACCTCAAATTTTCACATCTTTCTCCCTTTCACTCCAACTTCCCTCATCCCCCTCGAAAATTTTCTTCCTCTCACATCAACATTCCTCCCTCATGTGCACCCCTCTCTTAGAAGGTAGTAGCAGATGGTGGCAGAAGCTGATCGGCAATCAGGATTGGTGCCGACGACGGGAAGGTGTTTTATCTTTTCCTATTTGATTTTTACCAACTTTCGTAGCTCTATTTTGGCTCAAATTTTGAGGACAGCCACCTCATCAAATTCTCATATCCCAACGAGAACAGGTAAGCCATCAAAGTTCTCAAACTTCCTATTTTCTCTAGTTTTCCCCATTTTAACCACATTTTCTCCTCTTTCTCGGTCGTTCGAAAGGGAGATTTTGGAAAACGAAGGGTCAAAAAGCACCAGGAGGTTGAGATCTACGCGTTGGTAAAATCAGAATCACGATCGGAGCGGCGGTAAGCCAGCACCCGTGGCGGAGAGACGGTGACACGGCGGCTCGTGTACCACACACGCCAAGGAGTTTGCTGAGCGTGGAGGCTTCGTTGGGGCTGATTTTAGCGGTGTTGAACTCCTGACGGTGAGCAGATTCTGAAACTAGTTCCTGTTCGTGAATCAAAAACTAGTCCCTCGTCGGACGATGGTGGCGTGTGGCGGTAGCCGGTCCAGAAACAACAGTTTTTTTCAAGTGTCGTTTCCCCTCGAAACCCTAACTTCCCTTTTCATTTATTAATTAATTGGAATTTTGGATTAATAGGGGTATTTTTGGTATTTTGGACCTAGGTTGCTTAATGAATCAATTACCGATCTTCCTTGGTTTCACTTGTTGTTTTTCCTGAGATTTGAAGTAAGTGACTTCGCTCCTGGACAAACCATAGTGCTAGGTTGATAACTTGTTTATTTGTATGTTTTATGTGTTAATCATGCTTACCTTATGTATTTTGTGAATTTAGTTAGATAGTGTGCTGGTATGATAAGCATGTTGAGTACATGGGTGTTATGTAATTTATGGATGCCAGGGGCATTATTGGAATATAGCATATTGGATGCCTTGAGGCTTCGGATTGCATGTTAGTAATAGTTTTTGTGTTGCATGTTCATGAGTTAGGAGTCATACCATCTTTACTTAGTGTTGTGTTTGAGGACCTCCATGAATGCATTCTCTACTTTGTACTGCTGTGTGCTTGGGATGTCTCTGTGAGATAAAATATCTTTGCTTAATGCTGAACGGAGGACCACGTGTCTCTGTGGGATAGTATATCTTTTCTTAGTGCTGAATAGAGAACCCCTTTGAGAAACATTTTGTGCTTTGTGCTGCTGTGTGCTTGAGGTGCCTCAAGATGGTATACTTCTGTGAGAAATAGAGAGTAGGACCCACATGAGTTGCATGATCGTATGTGTCTGCATGTCCGACCCTAGGGGTTGGAGTTACTTACTGGGTATAATTTTATACTCAACCTTTTCGTTCCTTTTTTTTAGGTAAGGAGAGAATCTACCGATGTGGCTGACGAGGAGGGAGATGCTATAGGCCATAGACACAAGTTTTGATCTTCCGCCATATTTTATTTGCATTGTTTTACGTTCTAGTTTTCAAACTATTGATCGAGGTTGCATTTTTCTTTCACTTGAAATTTTTATCTTATCATAGTATTTACAACTTAAAAATTGGGATCCTAGTATGTTCCATTGAATTCTGAAAGTACTTAATATGTTATTTCCTTATTAAATAAAGATTCTTTGAAAGTAAGTTATATGAAAACCTTTGTGTCAAGATACATGCTAGTAATAGCCCTAGGTAAAGTACAACTTGAAGTTAGGCTGTTACATCCTCAATCAACAATTAACTCCACAACAACTTAATAATTTAACCCAATTAAAGTCACAAGAAAATATAGGATGTTACGCAAAACATAGAGACTTAATTGGTTATTTAAATTTGCATCTAAATTTCAGTCATCCTATAAAACTTTAACCTAATTTCTTTTATTTTTATTTTGTAACATCTGGTAAAGAAGGAGTACATGAAAGAACCGATAATGCATCCGAATGAGAGGGATCCTGAGATTATCAAAGCATGGTTAAGAAAGGCTTAAAAGAATTGATTGTTACTACCTATTCCAACAAGGTGCACCTTCCTTTTCAGTGACTCAATTAGAAGTACTCCAAAGTTAAGCGGGCTTGGCTTGGAGCAATCTTATGTTGGGTGATCTATTCGGAAATTTACCTACGAAGCGTGTGAGTGAGGACAAAGCATGCTGGAAGGACCTATGTTGGTTTGTGGGGGGCAGTCTTCACTCTCACAAGAAGCTTTAGTCAAGTAGATAGCATGGCCAGGTCACAGGGGAATGCTGGGGCTAATAGGTGCCGAATCCGAATTCTGAATCCTACCCCTAGGGCATTACAGATGGTATCAGAGCGGGACCTCTCCTAGTAGAATGTGGTTTGGGGACGAATCAAGCAGAAGCTGGTGGGCATGTAACAACTGGTAAAGGAGCGGTACATGAAAGAACCGACATCGCATCCGAATGAGAGGGATCCTAAGACTATGAAAGCATGGTTAAGAAAGGCTTAAAAGAATTGATAGCTACTACCTATACGAACAAGGTGCACCTTCCTTTTCGGTGGCTCAATCAGAAGAACTCAAAAGCTAAGCGTGCTTGGCTTGGAGCAATCTTATGTTGGGTGACCTCATAGGAAATTTACCTAGGAAGCATGGTAGTGAGGAGAAAGTATGCTGGAAGGACCTGTGCTGGTCTGTGGGGGCAGTTTTCACTCTCGCATGGGAATGCTGCGGCTAGTAGGTACCGAATCTGAATTCTGAATCCTAGGCCTCAGCGTTACATATTCTAGTCCAATGAATAATTTTTTTTTCTTTAAAATATATGTGTCCTCATTTTAAACAGTAAAAGAGGTCAATATATTATTGTTGTTTTTTTTTTGGAACGTAGATGACAAGGTCATGGCATAATTGATTACAAGTAGTAAAAGCCTTTTATTCTCATCGTAGAGATTTTGTCTACTATTTTATTTAAATTATATATTAAAACATAAATACATTTCTTTGGGGGCATTCAATTTATTTATATTAATAAAACATTCATAAAGGGAAACCTTTTCATTAAAAAAAATATAATTATCTATAAAACTATTTTATTTCATTTTTTCATATTTCCAAATGAAATATTTTGAGAATGTTATATGTTCGAAATTATTATTTTGGGAATTATAATAATTATGCATCATTCATAATTTTAATTTTAAAAATTAACTCATGTAGCAGTGAACAAACACAACATCCTTTATACCATAATAGTTTCAATAGTTTTTCTTAAAAACTTTTTATTTATAAAAGTTCTTCAGGAATGTGAAAAAATAAGTTTAATTATTATTATTCTTAGCTAGATACCAAAAGTAGTTTTATTGTTTGAGAAATACACGTTCCAATTTGTCATTCTCCTATTTGAGATTTTAATTTGAATTTTACTAATCTTATTAATAATAATTCACTTTATATTACAGAAAAGAGAAAAAAAAAACAACTCCATCAATCAATAAATCTCTAAGTTACTCAAGTTACTTTCTCTCTCTTTATTCTTTGATATTGTGACAACTATAAATAGCTTTGTGAACTAACATTATTTAAAAAGGAACAATCTAGTCTCTAAAGGAAAACAAAAGAAGGAAAGAAACAAGTTTCAATCAAACAATGGCAAGACGGGCCAACACCATTGAAGCATTACTAGTGGTGGTTTTTTTGTTTTTAGTAAATTTGTCAGTCTTAGTTCAATCTTCTACGACAGACGATAACTACATGTCACCAATATGGAATGGATTGGTAGATGAAGATAGAGGGTTTCTTCTAAGACCCTACTTAAATATAATGAAGAGTGAAAAATGCCAAGTTGAACTTTATAAATATTACTTCAATATAAGAAAGAAAAAACTTGATCTAAGTTGCTATGTATTTGTCAAAGCCATGGGTAATGTAACGACCCGACTTAACTTAACCTTAGGACCACTACTAGATGCATGCTTTTAAAACTTAAGGGGAGTTTTCAACAAAACTTGAATTGGGATCCTAAGAAAACGTAGAAAAATTAGAAGTAACGAATTGGTGTCATTTATTACAAATTGAATTTTCAAATACATAAATATAGTAACTATGACCATGACACATAGGAACCCTTCCTCATCATCCACCACGATCGTTATTGCCCTTACCTAAAAAAATTAAACATAAAAGGTTGAGCATATAAAGTATAGCCACTAAGTAACTCCACCTACAGAGTTAGACCTCATACACACACAATCATGCAAACTCATCATGAGATCTTTTGGGACCTATCGTTTAATGGTTGACAGTATATTGTACTTATCATGTTGGTATGCAACAACCATCTTATCCCACCTATGGTGTCATCTCACTTCGGATACAAATGTTGGGTCATCTATTTAAATGGAGAAGTCGACTGTAACTGATTTAAGATGACACCTATTCAGCTCCGCCAAGATCCAACCCAACATCGACCCTTTCGGTGTGGGAGGCAGTTGAGACCCTCATATAAAAATGGTTCAGGGTTCTATGGTTCATGCAAGGTCCCACAGACATACGACATGAAACCTTAACATCTATATCATGCATGTCGTATCAAAACGAACATCACCAATCATAATCACCAAACAATTCCCAAGCATGGTTAAATACATAGCAGGATCCCTTAAACATATCACATTATACATGCCACATCACATATCATGGAATCACACATGGCATATTTTTCCTACTTGCAATCTATCTTTCATACACATACATGGAATATACATATGCATACATCATCTAGCCCTTACGGGTCCATAGGTAAAGTTACTTACCTTGAGCGAGTCCTATAAGCTTCCTAAAGGACCGGCCAAAGAACGCTTGGTCAACCTAAGGTCTAACACAAAATTCTCTTAGAAATTTATCTTAAAACTACTTTCTAATGCATTTCGAGGCTACATACAGGGACAAAACACTAAGGGGAGCTTACTGTTTAAGAAAAATCAGCTCATGCGCTGCCACACGCACTACCACGTGCTGCCACATGCGCCACCGCCCTTGCCATGTGCCACTAAATTTTGATACACGCGCCCCGATCTTGAAACTTTGAGTCACTACGCTTCCAATGCCACCAACCATGCTCCGAACGGAGGTCACACTGGCTGCCCAAAGTTGGGGCGTATGGCTCAAGTGTCGGGTGCTTCTTTAGGCGCGTGAGGGCTCTCCGTAGCTCCGATGGACATCCCGTTTTCACCAATGTGTAGATCTGGTCCTCAAGGTCCTTTTCCACCTTTCTTTGCAATCGAAAACGAACTTTTTGGTTGGAAAAAGGAGAAAAAACAAGATTAATACCATACTGAATAAAAACCCAAAAAAACATACACCCAACGTTCTTACCTTCCAAAATCGAGGTTTCACACAAACCTTAACCGCCCTCTACCAGAAATCGAGAAAAATCACTTGATTTGCAAAGAAAAACGTGAGAAAAGACTCCAAAACACGAGAATACTGAAACGTTTTGCTGCCGATCCCGAGCACATCCACCAAATCTGGACCGACTGTGTTCTGGAGTTACTGCTGCTAGAAAATGTGTGGCCAAAGGAAAGAAAAATCGAGAGGGAGAGGGAGAGAAAAAATCGAGAGAATGGGAGAGGGGGTAAAACAATCGACTTATCCACCTTTTTCCCTTCTTTTGGCAAAACTAAAAGTGAGCGGCTAGAGCCTAACTTATTCTTATATAGGATGCATTTGGAATGCTAACCCTAACATATTTTGGCTTAATTACAAAAGTGTCATTAGCCCAACAATTATTCCCTTATTTATTTTTTATTTTTTATTTTTGTTAACAATAATTCCTCAAAATTAAAGTAATTAATTTCTTCAAATTAACCCATTTTATTTCTCTCATAATAAAAAATTTAACCAGAAATAAATATTCAAGTTACATAAGGAAAAATGTCTTATCATTACCTACACTAAAATTAAAATAATTTTACGGGGTGTTACAGGTAAGGGCTGTGCTGAATGTTTTACTTTTTGGTTCTCATTTCCTGATTTCAAAGCCTTAGAGCCTAACCCAAAGAAGCTTTACAAGAATTGTGTAACAAGATTAGCTACTCTCCCACCCAAACCACTATAAACCTTAAAACTAGTTTTTATGTATTTGACCAATCAATAACATATTTTTAAATGTTATTCATGGTTTTTATGTGATCAATGAAATGTATTTATTTTTCCTTTTTAAGAATATATAAATAGGGTGTGAAAATAAATTTGATCTAGAGTTGAATAACTATATCTAAAATCAAAATTCTCAATTTCTGACGTCTTCAGACAATTGGAGACTTGTAAATCGTTATATTAACACATTTAATTGCTCGACATAAATGAATCATAAAACTTAAAAAATGGGTGATATAAATGTCATTTTCTACATGGAACTTATGTTTTGATTGACAATAGTTATTTTAAATTACTTTTGTAGAAAACATGATAATGTAAACTAGATCTTCTTTAAGATGTACTTTTTTTGTTCCCTAAACAAGTAATTGAATATATTTTTAATGATACCAATTAAAGCAATTTGATTTTTTCTTTCTAATTTTTAAATATGGGTCAATTGCAAGAGTAGCAAAAAAAAAAACTTTCTTAAATTTTTAAATCTGGCCATGATTTTTTGAAATTTGTAAATATAGGAAAAAAAAACATACTAAATTTGATTTTTATTTTTTATTATTACAAATTTACCCTAATTAGTATATCAGTAGTATATATGATATATTTTATGTTTGGTACATCAGTAAATTTGATATTTATTTTTTATTATCTGTATTAATGATATAGTTTATATTTGGTATATCAATTGGATGATATACCAGACATAAAATATATCAGTTAACTCATATATCAAATATAGAATATATTAGATTGACCTTCTCGTACACAAATGAGAAAGGATATCACTTCTTATTTATTTATTTTGTTCACGTGAATGAAAGATTGAAGAAGATTATGATGAAGAACAAGAAAATGAGCAAGCATAACAAGAAAGTAAATAAAATAAAGAAGAATGAGACAAAGACAAATACAAAGAAATGGAAGCATTGTAAGTGAAGTGAGGAAATTACTACTTTTGAGTTTTGGGATTGAATTGGATATTGAAGTATCATATTGACATATCAATAGGCAATATATCAATGATATAAGTTACTATTATGTATATCAATGATATCAGATCATATAAGGTATATCAAGAATATTAGCTGCTTATTGATATATGAACGATATACTTCCTTTTCTATTTATTGATTTTTTGCATGCGCATTTTCTATTACGGCCGTCATTAATTAACCATATAAATAGATTAAAAAAGACAAATAAATGATTATCAAATATCAATGTTAAAATAAAGTAAATCACTGAGAACATTATAACAATAATAAAGTATGTTAGTGATATACTATAGCAACGATATATCAATGACATACTATAGCAACCATATATTAGTCATATCACATATGGTACAAAAATGGTATATCAATGAGCCCGGAAAAGTTTTCAAATTTTGCTATATTTGCAAAACATAAAAAATTCTTGCTAAATTTACTAATACCCTAAGTTAAATTGCTACACATTGCAATTACTCTATAAATATAATAAGCATTCTGGAATGACACTTTTCTTATTGTTTTATTTTTTATCCGTTAATATTATAATTATAATTTTTTTTTTCGTAGGGTCTAAATTATTCAATTTTTTTAATTAAAAACATTACAAAAGATATTTTATTAAATTGCTCTCATAAAATTGAACTAAAAGATAAATAAGTAGGTTTAATTAATCGAACTTTTTTACTCCTCCTCGTTAACCCAAAATTATAACGTTAGTTTATTTACTTTTGGCTAAATGAACCAAAAAAAAAAAAATTACTCCTAACCTATAACTTTATTGTTCTCAAATTCATTCTTAATCTTTAAAAATTCTCAAACTTACTTACCCTCAATGTATATAAAATTCTCAAATGCGTTTTCTTTTTTACAAAAGTTAAAATTAAAAAAAAAAAATTGTTCAAATTTATTAACAACAGCAAATGTGTCATTATTTGATTCTTCTACTCATCCTTTAAACAATATCATTAATAAGATATCTAAATGTATCAACCATATTTGTCCATAATTACAAAAATAAATAAATAAATAAATAAAATCATACTTGAAGAATTCAAAAATTACAAAGGACTCTGTCAAGTATATGAGCAATTCCAAAATTACAAGTCACATGTCGACCATATTAATGTACCAAAATAGGATATAAGAATTGAATGCAAATTCATAGTCTGAAGACTTTGCGCTATAAGTTAGACATGAAAAAAATCACTCATGTAACTTATCCATCCCAATTTGTTCCTTCAGTTGAGACAACTTCATGTTCTTCTAGTGCTATAAACAAAAAAAGAGATGAGGTCGGAATAGGTAAAGTCAAACAAACTTCTTAAATGAGATTTCTAATTCAGCAACAAGATATTTGAAGCAACTAAATCTAGTGTTAAAAGATAAAAATTTATTTAAAGGTGAAGAATTTAAGAGACGACATGGTAATTATTGAATCACGAAACAAATGAAATATAGTGTTAAATCAACATCTTCTTTATAAAAAAACTAGGATTACACAAGATTAAGGTAAGATCAAACTCAAAATTCCGAAAATTTTTAACATATTCAATCAATTATAGTTAGCTAGATTGAAATACTAATGAAACCGAGCACAAACAACCCACATGCTATAACACATTAAAATCAAGCCACAACTCAATAAAATCCCTTTGTCATGCGTTGGTAACAACCATAAGTAGCGGGCAACAGAATTAAATTTAAAATATATAGTCATTTGTTGACTTTGTTAAATTGAAATTATATAGAAAGCATAATGAAATTATTATCCTAGTATAATGAAATGATGATCAACGCAATTATATTCATGCAAATTCCAACTTTAACGAAAAACAACTAACATGCTATAAGATATTACAACCAAGCCACGACACTTACTTCAACTCAACGTCAATAATATTCCTCTGTCATGTTGGTGTCAAAGAGAAGCAGCATGTAAGGAAATTAAATTAAAAAATTTAGAGACATTTGGTGAGTTTGTTAAAATCTAAATTATATAGGAAGCATACTACAATAATTATCAAAGTCTCATGTATAATATTTGCTAAATACCACCATTGCTACTGATGTTGCACACAATTTGCGTTCTTGGGATCTATCTGCCTAGGTAAGTTGGAGCTGGGTGAATGACCTCCATGGTGAATCTCGTCTCAGTGTGGGACCGTACCTGTATACTCCAACACTCAAAGTTAGTAAAGAGTTTAGTTCGGTATTTGAGAATTTCAATAGGAAATTATCTCCCAAATAGCACCTGTTGGTCTACTTATACCCTTGATGGCGTGCAAAAGAAGACTGAAGATCCTTGTCCCCGATTCGGATGGGAGTAAGCGACATAGGGACGTGCTCACCGCTTTCTCCAGTCTTTGGTCAAGTCTCATGTATCTGGGATCTTCGAGAGTAGTCGAGCTCATGTTTAGGATATCTTGGGCAATTGGACCATGTTGATCCAAGCCTGGCTATATTGGGACTAGATTGCACCCTAATTATCTTACCTTGGAGCTTCGTGCTCTCTCATGCCCTCTGCCGAGTCAAACTATCACTCATGATATGCTAATTAAATATAGGTCCCGTATAAACCTTGCAATTTTTTAGTTTATGATTGAATAATGTTCTCACACTACCAATCAAATTTGATCTCACATGAATTTAGACTTGAGATAGTGAACTTCTCAATATCAGACCCCTTGATATTCTTTACCAAAACCTCGCCTTCCAAGGGAGTTTGATTCGTCACCTCATGCCTCAAAAGAAATGATGTCAAATTTGTTTTATTGAATGAATAAACATGGAGAAGATTATCTTTTTGTGTGTGCTTTGATTTTCCTGATATTTTTTAATTTTTTAATTTATTAAAATTTTATTGTTTAATAAAATTTCAATTTAGCCACGTCATTTGAAATTAACACAATACTAAGTCACTTAATCTTTCAAACTGCCACATCAGTATTCCATGAGTAATAGTTTGACTTTAGACACCTTTTAGAACCATTTTCTAAAAGTTAAGGACTAAATTGTCAGATTTTGAAACTTAAAAACTAAATAGAAACCTACTCTCAAACTTAAGGACCAAAAGTGTATTTTACCCTTTTGTTTTTTTTAATAAATATACTCTTTCATGTTCTAAACTCATTGCATTTTTGTTCAATTTAAAACATGTAACACAATATATTATAAATGTGGCACATCGACCTTATTAATTAGAGAGTATGCAGCATGACATGACAATCTGAAACGTGACAAGTGAATTAACTTTGTGTACTTTGGCTGATGCAATGAGTTTAGGACTTAGAATTGACTGAGAGACCTATTAAACAAAAATCAGAATTTTAAAGTAATTGAAACTTAGTTTAGAGACTAAATAGAAACAAGTTTGTAATTTAACCAAATTTTTTTTTTAAATCTAATAAGTTCTATATAAGGATTTTTTTATATTAATATTTTCAATATCACTTTACTTATGAGAGAACATTAATGCTTGAGATCTTACACTATGCTTAAAGTCAGAAGGGACATTAATGTCGAGCTACTTAAACTATGCTTAAGTTGGCAATAACACTACTATCTGACCCACTTATATAACGACATAATTACACACTTGATCAATCAACATGGGTAATCGAACCTATACAATTGTATTTCCAACTTCAAGCTATATACCCAATCCCTCCTTAACATTGTGCAGTAGAAGAAACTGATACATAACTAAATTTCTTCATTACCGCAAGAGGCGTCCTAGAAAAGTACATACAAGTGCCACCATGTAGACATACAGAAGAGGAAAGCCAACTTGAACTCTTTTGAGCTCTGTCTTCCTCAACTCTGACTGCAAATTCAAAATATGCAAATGGCTCAGGAATTTGAGAAACAAAACGAAGCAAAGTTCAAATTTGCCGCTATGAAACTAATCATATTGCTCATCAGACGTTCAATTTAACAAGAATCCAACTAAAAGTAAACTTTGAAAAGTAATTCTATGTAATTCCTACGGCTAATACTATTAACTAAATGACGATGATATGACATCTTTATTAGATGAATGCTCATTGATTTGCCACCGGGTGGTAGACTAATGTGCTAATGCAATTACATCACTATTCAATTAACGGCATTAACAACAGTGGTGACACAAAATTAACCTTCAAAGCTTATAAACATAACTAAAACTTATTATAGTTGAAGGACTAAATAGATATCAACATTAAAGTTCATGAACTAAATTTGCAACTCCACCTCATTTCAACCAAAGGAAACTTTGAGCAAGTTCAGTTAGGGATCTAAGGATGTAGATAAACACTAAATTATATTTGGACTTCAGCAGACCAACATCATCAAAATTATAAACTGCCTCTAGATGCACTTTCATGTTATACCACGGGGGTGGGCAACAATAAAAGACATTAGCCTTGTGATGGAACATAGAAAGTATACGTTTAAGGGAAAAAAAATGGTACAGGAAATTACCAAATTTTCCTGCAAGAATTTGGTTTCTTGGGTGCTTATTCTCTTCTCCTCTAACTTTGAAATGGCAATTTGAGCCTGTAAAGAAAGTTGATGAATTCACATTACTGCTTGGCAGAACATTTTCAATTAAGACAGTAAAATAAGGTTTGGACATCTTTTTCCACTTCATCATAATGCTCAGAGTTCACAATATTGGAGCAATAACTGACCTCACAAAGCTTTCATTCGAGTTCCCTGAGCTTTAACTTCAACTCTTTAACATGCTTTATCATTTCCAGGTCGTCCTCATCGCCTTCTATGAGGTCGGCTGCTAAATTTGTCGGTTCAGGTTCTGCTTCATTGACATCTCTAGGCTCCGTAGCATCAATGGGAACCTGGTACGATACATAGGACAATCACAATTTTATAATTCGATAAACAAAGAAACATGGTTACAACTAGATCGAGATGAAATATTTGACTCAGCACAAATGCACCAAACGTAGAATGTGTAGTAATTTTCATGTTCCATGCTCAGTATGTGTTCTTAAAACACTCTACCATGAATGCTAAACTAAGCATCCTACTCAACTTGGGATAAAATTAAATGTATTTTAAAGCAAGTACACAAAATGAGCATGAATTGATAAATTTTAACCATGTATTTTGGAGGCAGGCTATCAACTCTATTTAACATTTCATCATTTTTGTTGAAAGGTTCATGGACTAGGTCCTCCTCTACTGCTGTACATAGATTATTTGATTCTGAAACTCCAAGAGCCACCTCCTCCTTTAATCTTTCATCATTCGGAAAAAACATTGGGGAGCTGGATGGGCTAACAAGAGTTACGCCCAACTTCTTTTCTTCTATGTACTTGCCACCATCTTTGGCAAACTGCCAAAAAAAATGTTATATGCCAAAACAGCCAATTATACATGGTAAATACAACCATAAACATTTACCAAGCTAGAGGTTATGTCTTCATCAGTTGCATCAGCATGAACTACTGTGCTTAGAATTAAGAACTTGTCTTTGCATGTCATATTTGGTGGAGCCATCTCATGTGCTTGCATTCTAACTACAATAAGAACCATTAGATGAAAACTTTTTAAAGCATGAAAAACTTAGACAAGTGCAGAACTTAAAGAAACAGAGTGAGGAATAGTGATAGAATGTAAGCACGGAGCAGTACGACAAAACCACAAATAGCCCATGATTAAATGCAAACACTTGAGCCAATCACTGATTTCAAAGTAGTTGGATTAGAATAGGGGGAAAAAAAGAAAAGGATGTAAAATATCAAACAAAAAATTATTAACATATCGGGTATTTCATCCTGAAGAATTAATTCCGTTTGACAATGCCCAATATAACTATGGAAAACTGAAGATTGAACTGATAATCTTTGCAGGTCAAACTAGACAAGCCACACTAACCTACGGATGGAAAAAAAAACGTTTAGAGTTTCATAATGGTAAGAAGATATATAAAAGTAACTCCCCCAAACATACTAAGACGCAAAAATGGAAGCATAGAAAAAATGATGCAACACCAAAAATGACGATAAAGCTAAGCAGAAGAAGCATGTAGCCTCAATAGGGCCTCATTAAAAGCTATCTAAGACGCAAGAATACTCATGACTTCAATGTTTGAACATCTATAAATAAAACCACACAAGCATCCCCTCTTGGAACAATAGTGGAAATGAAAAAGTCTTAACTAAATGTCAAAAGTTCGTATACCTGTGAATTCACAAGTCGATTTTGGTTCAATGATTCCGACCTTTGGTCGGACACAATACTTCGTAGGGGATGTTGTCTTAACCTGAAAAAGAAACTCTGTACATTATCTTGCGTGCAACCTAGCATGTTATCTCTACATAATGTATCATAAATCAGAGTAATTGATAATTTATTTATTTATTTATTTTTGAAAAGAAGTAAAAGAAAGCTCTTGACATAAAAAAAAAAAAAGGAAAAATAAAAAGACAGAGACAGAGACAGAGAGAGGATTGGTATACGCATACCTTAAAAGCAACATGGCCGAGCGTATTATTTGTTAGTTGAACTGAGCACAAGCTGTGTTTATTTAGTTCAACTAGAGGCAATAGACAGGAAATATGAACGGTATTAATTAGTTCTAATTTGGAAAAGAAAATGAATGCAAAATGAAATGGAAAAATACAGCGCCTTGTCCATAAACACACACACACACACACAAATAATGTCCTAGTTGCTAATCAGAAAATATATTGAGAAAAAACAGACATTACACTTCATTTGAGGTAGCTTAGTAAATCAAATACCAAACCAAACATCATAGAAAATATTATGCATCGATGCATTTAATATAGATTGCCCAAACTTCAGCTTGGGATGACTTTGAAGAAACACTCTTTCAACCAATACTTTCCGGAGAAACAGTAAAGGACAGTTTGGTATTGCTTTTAAAACAATGAAAAGTACTTTTAACTTATTAAAAATACTTTTCAAAATCTCTATAGCAATCGACTATATAGTCAAATTTGCTTTTAAAAATTCTAAAAATACTTAAAAGTGATTTGAAATACGTCAGACAAGCAATTAATTAGTACTTTTCTCAAGAGAGCTCCACCACCAAAAAGCACTACTTCAAAAAGTCTTCTAAAAATAGTATTTTTAGAATTTATAAAAACAATTTTTGCTACATAACGTAATCAAACACGAACAAAAATTTGAAAAATATTTTTAGATATTAGCTATTACCATTCCAGAAATCCCAAATTCAACCTTCAGCTGTGATCAATAAGCAGATAAAGTACAAATGGAAGAATAAGAAACGTACATCTGAACAAAAACTAAAAAGTATTAAAAACATCCAAACAAGAAAAAT
Organism: Telfairia occidentalis; assembly: GCA_026257165.2. Taxonomy (NCBI): domain Eukaryota; kingdom Viridiplantae; phylum Streptophyta; class Magnoliopsida; order Cucurbitales; family Cucurbitaceae; genus Telfairia; species Telfairia occidentalis. The sequence goes on along the minus strand of JAOANK020001402.1, from coordinate 7,576 downwards.
CGCTTCGCTTTTGCCACATAAAATCAATCAGTTGATAGAAAGGAAAAAGAGCGCAGCAACAAATTCCCAGTGATGCTTCCTCAGATCATCCGCAAACAATCCATTGAAAACAAGAAAATAAAAAATTTAAAAAACGGAAAGTAAAAAACAAAATTGATTCTGTAGACTTACAAATGAACTTCAATTCCTGAGGATGAATTTCCAGAAGCCTCATATCCAAACTTAAATCGGATTGAAAAGCCAATTCACTAGGCTATTGCATCAAACAATTATCCTGCACAAATCGAAGTTCAAAAACAAGAAGGATCAAAACAGTGATTTTTAGGGGATTGATGAACTCAAAAAGTTAAATAAGGAAGAAGAAAACGGCGGATGAGTGGATGAACTCGGTCACTATTTCAAACTCCATATGAACAAAACACAGTCCACTCTAACGCACAAAGTTCCGGAATATTCAGTAAAAAAAAGGCCGATGGAAAACCCAAAAAAAAAAATTAAAAAAAAAAAAAGAACAAGAAGAAGCAAGAAACAGAGTTGGTTCATATAAGTCCAAACGCATGAAGGATTGGAATCAGGAATCAGAAATGAAAACAGAAAAGTGGAGAAGGAATAGAAGTGATTCGGAAAGCAACAAAACCCGTTCCGTTATTGACGAAGAAGAGGAAGTGAAATGACGGAAGCATGGCGTGAAAAATGAAGTTTTTGTTTTGGACTTATTACTGTACGCCAAAATTTCCTTGTATAGTTCCTTAAACTTGAGTGCGGGAAACACAACGATACAAAACACACGGACTATTTTATTATTTTCTTTTTTTTAAAGAAAATGAACTTTCATTAACTAGATTATGCCGCAGAAGCTACAGATAAATTCTTCCTCTGCAAGTTGAAAGTTGGTAGACCAAACTATGATCCTGCGAGGAATTTTAATCCCATCGACATCTCCGCCCCCGTACCCAAAAAATTGAAGCGGGGACGGGGCGGAAATTCTATGGGTTCCCTGTTTTTTTTTTTTTCGTTTTTGAACGTATTTAAGTTAAAATTGTTTATCTTAAAGAAAAAAAAAATCAATTTTTACTCGTAAACATAAGTTATATCAATTTATAATATAAACTTTTAATTTCTTTAAATTGTATCTCAAACTTAGATAATTATTACAACTTTAATCTTAAGTTTGAAAATTTTTCCCTAGAATAAATTTTTAAAGAAAGATGATATAATATAAAATTATAAAATATATATATGATATAAAATTGATAAACTTTTAAAGAAAAACAACATTAGAGCTAATTTTTTGTTGAAGTTTTTTAGTTTTGACAAAATATTATTCAATAGTTAATTTGCGGATTAATCAAACTAAATTTTGTAAAAATCTTAATTTTATTGAAATTAGTGAGTTTATGAAGATTTTTAAATTATTTTTTATTTAAAGTAGTAAGTTAATTAACGGAAATTAAATAGAGAGTTAAAATTGCAGTCTAAGGTCAAATTTAATAAAATTGAAAATTTTGAGTGAAAATTAATAAGTGTGACAAATTTATGAGTAAATTTAGTTTATTTTTTTTATAGTATTTTATAAAAATTAATATTATATATAAATATATATAATTAATATTATAATTTTTTTTAAAAAAAAACTAGCACCTCCCTATCCCCATCCCTGATCGGGATTCTAATTAAAATCTTCGGTTTGACTCCATCCTTGGTCAAATTGGGGATTCCCCGACCAGTTAGGGGAGGGGACCTGCGGGGACTCGACCCACGGAAATTTTTGTCATCCCTAATCAAAATAATAGAACGAATGAAAATTTTTTCAAATGAATTAACCAAACGAGTATAATGACGTTCTACATACCGATAAGTAAGAGAGACAAAATTAGATTCCAATGACCGAATTTCAGCAAGCCAAATACTTTCTTCTGCTAGAGTGGTTGAGAAATCGGTAATAAATTGAATTACAAAGAGACAATAAGATTCCACAATAAAATGGGTGTGCCCCGACGAAGCCAAAAAACACAAGACTTCAAGAATAGCCAGAATTTCAACTCGAGGGGGGGAGGGGGATGAGAAATACTAACCAATTTAGAAGGCGCCCCATGGATGATGCCAGATGAATCGCGAAAGATGCAACCCAGACAAGTGGTGCCCAAAGAACTATCATAAGCAGCATATGTATTGAGCTTTACCAGAGACGTGGGCGTCGAGACTGCTTTGAAAGAGGCCACATAATGCAAGATCCATTCAACCTTAGTTCTAAGATCAGGGATGAGATTTCCCAAACGACGCAAATTTTGATCATTCCAAATCGCCCATAAAAAAACAACTGCTAGAGTAATATTATTAGAAGAGAGGGATTAATTAGGAGTGGTGTAATTTTTAGAATAATTTAGAAAAAATGGGTACTTTTGAAAGAAATTAAAAATATGGTGTAATACATCTTTTCAAAAGACGCATTCATTTTCGTCTTTTCAAAAGACGTGTTCAGTACATATATTTATTTCTCCATTTTCATCCATGACCTTGAACATAAATGTAGTATACATTTAGGGTTTATGATTTAATTTATTTAAATTCAAATTAATGAATACTATAAATTGTTTATTTTAATTAAAATAATAATTTTAGAAAATATAATAAAATTATTGAACATGTATAAATTGAACCCATAACCTTGAACATAAATGTAGAATTGTTTACCACTATGATAATTAACAGTTTTGAGATAAAAATGGAGAAATAAACATATGTACTGAACACATCTTTTAAAAAGATAAATTCTAATAACGGATGTTACGGGAGTCATTTGTACACATGAATACATCTTTTCAAAAGACATATTTGACCAATTTTAGTCAAATGTGTGTTTTGAAAAGACGTCTTACACCATATTCCTAATTTCCTTCAAAAGTACCCATTTTTCTAAAATTATTCTAAAAGTTATACCCCTCCTAATTAATCCCAGAAGAGAGGGCAGCGTAGTCAACGCCCAACGGTCTGAAAAGTGTAAAGCGAGGTAAAAAATAGCGGTGGAAGGAGAAGTAAGTTCCACAGTCGTTTAGCAAAAGAACAGTCGAAAAGAGCGTGGGTCGTAGTTTCTATTTTCTGCAAGCATGATGGGTAGAGTGGAAAACCATAGTAGGCAAGTAACCATGATGTGCACGCCATAGGAAATGTCTAATATTAGGAGGAACATTAAGCCGCCATAAGGATTTTTAGAAACTACTTTGTGTACCGTTGTTAAACGAAACTTGCATGACACTTTAGATTCAGGAAGAGTTTCTACTCAGTTTCGACTGAGTTTATACCTCTTGAATCAAAATGTTGAATCCAGTCATCATTACATGCAGAAGAACTAATAGAGATACATTGAATAATATCTAAATATGTAGGCCATAAGAATGAGGATAAACGTTGGACATCTCACGCACCACCAAGGAAAATAAAGTGATCAACTGTTAAATTCGGATGCAAAGTTGGAATAGTCAATGGCCGAAAGGTAATTTCCTTGGGTATCCACCTCTCTTATAAAAGTCTAATAGAAGTATCACTTCCAACGTTCTTTGTCAGACCTTGTAGTAAAATTTCCCGTTCCCCGTTCCCCTACAAAATTTTGTCAAAAATAAGATGGCTAGGAACCCAAGTCAGTATTCAAGAAGTTAGAACCTGCAACATATTTTACTAACAAAATCTTTGCAATAAGCAAGTCCGATTGTCGGATGAAGCGCCAAATTTGCATTGCCACCAAAGCCTACTTAAAGCCCTCGAGGTCTCTAAAATTCAGACCACCTAACTCTTTAAGGAGACACAACTTTGTCCATTTTGCCCAGTGAAGTTTCCGGCAACTCCAAAATCTAGCAAACATCGGTAACCTCATTACAAACGTCTTTCAAGAAGGCAAAATACACTCATGGTGTGAGGTCTAAGGCCTAAGATTCGATACTCATTGGCCCCGACATTTCCCTACATCCCTTGCTACCTGGCCACGCTACCAACTTAACTTGAGCTACTTGTAAGAGTGAAGACTACTCCTACAAACTGACACAAGTCCTTCCAGCATGTTTTGCCCTCACTCACATGCTTCTTAGGTAAATTTCCTAGAAGATCACCCAACATAAGATTGCTCCCGCATGCTTAACTTTGGAGTTCTTATGATTGAGCCATAGAAAAGAAAGATGTATTTTGTTGGTATAGGTAGTCACTATTAATTTGTTTAACACTTTCTTAACCATGCTTGCATAGTCTTAAGATCCCTCTCATCGAATGTAATGTCGGCTCATTCATGTACCCCTCCTCTACTCAAGTGTTACACATGGCATATGAGGTGATAGCTTGACTATCACTTTTGATCAAAATTTCCTTTCCACCCTTAAAGAAAAAATATTGCTTCCACCCTTACATTAGATTCCAAATCTAGTCTTTAAGTAAATTCTAATATGAACCTCATCGTTGGATGAAGGAAGTTGGGACACCTGAATATGAGCCCAATTTACGAACCAATTGAACAACTAGAATCGATTGGAGATATCATTGTTGATCAAAGGAGACATTAAGAGAAAAACGAAAGGCAGACTTAGAAAAATTTATACACTTACCTAAAGTGCAACTGTATGCAATCAACAATCTTTCAATGTGGTGCATTAAGAAATGTTTGAGTATAAGAAAATAAGGATGTCATCAACAAAGAGAAGATGAGAAATACTCGGACAAGCTTAAGTCAGGTGAACACCAGTAAATAAGCTTTGGGAATGGGCATCTTTTAACTTCAAAGATAAAACCTCTACACAAAAAATAAAAAAATAAGGGGAGAGAGGATCACCTTGGCAAACCTCACTACTCGAGACAATCTAATACTGGGGCACGCCATTAACAAAAATAGAGAAGCGCACAGATGATATACAATGCATGATGAAAGCGACCCATACATGTGTAAACCCAAGCCTGAACATCATTTTCTACAAAAACACCTACTCAGCCCTACCAAAAGCCTTATTGAGATCCAATTTCAAAGCCGCTAACCCATTACTCCCCTTCAATTCTTAATATAATGAAGGCATTCATGTCTAAGGATAATATTATCAGAAATAATTTGGTTGGGATAAAAGTAGATTGGTGCTCAGTAATAACAGAACCTAAGACCAATTTTAGTCGATTGGAAATAGCCTTAGTAATGATTTTGTAAGAAACGTTATAGAGGCTGATTGGGTGAAAATCAGAAACGGATCTGGGATTTTTTTTCTTTTGGGAACCAGTGCAATATTTGTATCATTCCAACCTTCCAAAACTCGCTTGTCAATTCAAAATTTCCAAGCAATTGTCAATTGTTTTGGGCCCGAAAGTATCTCAATATTCCTGGTAGAAAAGAGCAGGAAAACCATCAGGTCCAAAAGCTTTGGTAGGAGACATTTGCTTTAGGGCGAGTTCGATCTCAGAGTACTGGAACGGAGCAATAAGCTGCAGATTCATTTAAGTGCCCTTAGGTTGGACTAATGAAGCACATCATCAATATCAGTGAAAGATAAGAGACGATGAAGTAAAAATTTGCTAAAAATAAGAAACAAAAGTGTCAGCAACTTCTTGGGCATATTTTATCCATCAATCATCGACTTTTTAAATACCACTAATAAAATTATGTTGTTTCTGCTGTGTAGCCCAGTTATGGAACCATTCGTGGTTCTATCACCTCATTTTAGCCATTCTTCGCAGAAACGCTGGTGCCATAAATCTCCTCAATTCCAATAAATCATTCAAAATGGCCTCAGGGCTATGAATATGTGCAAAATCAAGTGGGTCAGCCTGCTTATACACGTCTGCAATAATTTGCTTTTATTTTTGGATTTTGCAAAAAAGAGCTAGGCCTATTATGAAGCTTACCCCATTGGTATGGAGCACGAGAGGAGGCTTTAAGGTTAGAGGCTAATGAAATATGAGAATTATTTAATAAACTCTATTTTCTGGCCGATAAGGTAATATCCCTGCAACAAGGTTGTGAAATCCAAGATTCCTCAAATTTGAAAGGAGGACGAAACCTATGAAAATGAGGAGATGTCGCATGAGGGAAATGCTCGAATGGGGCCCGATGGTCTTACTTAGACCAGTCTAAATGATGCGGTTGGGCACCACCGAATAAATGCATGAAAGCCTCGTTACAAAGAAACTGATCAAGCGCTGCTTCCAAAGTTGAGTTGAAGCATGTCGATTATTGCATCAAGTGAACTAAGTCTCAGTAAAACTCATATCCCTATGAAGATAGTGATTCATTGCACTAACTCTTCTTCCTTAGTGTGTGCATTAGGTAGGTGTTATCCTAACTCCCTTGCAAATTCATTAGGGCTGATAACAAATATAGTAATTGGACATAAAATAATAACATTTACAACAAAAAATAAAAGAACTTGCAAATATGGCAAAAAATTGCCCAATTTTTTTTGTTTATAGTCTATCAGCGATAAAGTAGTATCGCTGATAGACTTAAATAACAACATAAATTTAGTATATCAGTGATAGACTTCTACCAATGATAGACTATATATTATATTATAATTTAAGTCTATTGCTGATTGATTAAATTCTATCACTTAACGTTGAAATTCTTATAGTTGTGTAGTGTTTCTTCACTTTCAAATCTCATAAGTTCTTATTATATTTTGGCTTGTTGTTTATATGTTTTGATTTGTTAGTCTATAATTTTTTATTTAGAAGTTATGTTTCTTCATTTAAGTTGTTTTTTAAAATTTTTTTTTTTGAAGTTCTTAATTGTTACCATATAAGTTGTGATTTATAATTTTTTTTTTTTGTAAGTTATGATCTGTTAGTTTAAAGTTCATTTATGTATTTTTCATTTATAGTCTATAGATTAGTATCACTGATAGACTTAAATAAAACATAAATTTAGTCTATCGGCGATAGACTTCTATATATTAATGATAGACTATATATTATATTGACTACATTGTCATATATTTTTAAATCTTTTTAGCTTGAATGGAGAATCAAACAAATAATGGGCATGATCTTAAAAAACAGAAAGAAAAAATCAAGTCGTGAAGGTAAGAAATATGTTTTTGCTATTTAAGGAAGTATTTTTTTAAGTTGTGATTTAAGTCTATCTTTAATAGATCGTCTATCACTGTGTGATAAAAGCCTATCACTGATAGACTTAAGTCTACCAGATCTATCAGTGATATCAATTTATCAATATCATTGTCCTCGTATTAGTTATAGTTATAAAACATGTAAATTTCCACAAGTTGTAAAATGATCTAATATCAATGTTTGACTATTTTTTTTATTGATTATAAGTAGTTGATTCTTTTTTTTTTCATATATTATAAGTAGTTTATCACTGATAGAAGCCAACATATTATAAGTAGTCTATCAATTATTCTTTTATTTTTGAGGTCTTCATGCTTGACATTAACAATTTGAGGTAATAAATTCATGCTAATCTTTATAGAATTCCAATCAGAATGAATCTAGCAGAGAAAGAAAAAGACAAATTATTAATAGACTTATATTATTGATAAATGTAAAAATTGTCTATTAGTGATAGACATATATCACTGATAGAAGTAAAAATAAT
>JAOANK020001375.1:0-10044 GCA_026257165.2 Telfairia occidentalis | reverse complement strand
TTTTATTAAATAAATAATTTGTTTACAATAATTACAAAACATGAAACTCACGAGATTTAGGGCACCAACCCCAACAAAAACGATAATTTTACCCAACTAAAACCATGAGTTACTTTGTGAAGGATCAGATGAGTTGTTATGGTTATATTCGTGAACAAAACTCATCTATAGTGCGAGAGTGCAACCTCAAGTCTATAGTAGAGTTACTGATTAGGCCCAACAAAGCGTCACCGCAACTGTACATGTCGAGCATAGTAATAATAGCCCAAGAGGCCAAGTATCGTCCTTAGGGAATCGTGTTCTTTAATTTTCCTAGTTATCAACTAATTCTTTTGGTTTTATCTTGGGGTCCCAACTCCATACAATAATTTCTATAATTAAAGAAAGCAATTAAAAAATCGAGAGAACAAGAGGTTCTAGGGTGTTGGCTTAGTGAATGGAATATTTTGGTAATTAATTATCTCATGGGATGCAATTTATTATAACTTTTTCTAGGTCTAAGGTTAATTAACTCGGGTCTTCCCCTATCGAGGTGACCAACTCTCACAATTAACTCCCTATTTGATCTCTCGCAACAAGAATTTAAAAGCGACATAAAAGACCTATCCCGGACCTCACGAACTTTCCTATCACTCTCATGCATAACAAAACTCATGTCTATTTTCCTTGGTCTAATTTTACTACCCTCTCTCTCAAGTAAGATAGTAAAAACAGCATACATACATCCTTTGGCCAAGTGAATGCAGTTAAAAATAAAACTATAAAATAGTCGAAAAATTAATAAATTTCATTCCGACAAGAAAAGCAATAAATCCTAATTATCCATTACACCAACACCCTAAAACCTATGAAATTAGCTACTCTAATCCATAAAAAATAGCCCATAAAACCAATATAATGTGCATAAATAGAGAGGAGAAAGAAAGAGGGCACTCTCGGATGAAATCCACGCCGTTTCCACCCTAGACACGCATCCTGAGGCGTAGAAGACCGATCTGGAGCACTCCCAAGCCTCCCAAAAGCTCCAGAATAAATGCCCATGAATTTATCCCTCGAGTTCTGTCGAAAAACCCACCAAAAATCGAGATCTCCAACCCTAATTGTGAAAATAAGACTTTATACTGATTTTCCAATAGCGTTGAGACGCTATAAGGCAGCGTGGCGACTCTGGTTCGAAGAATTTTTCCAAAACGAGCGTTTTGGGCGTGGTAAAAAAAAAGTAACAACGTCGAGACGCTATGGACAACATCTCGACACTGCCCATGTGCAGTAAGAGCAAGGCATAGGCCCACCGCGCGGGCTCGTTGGGTAAAGGATGCGCGTGGGCGTGGCTGCTGCACGCCAACCTCTCTGCTCTGCCCTCAATTGGGCCCCTTTTCTTCGTGTCTTGTCCGTTTTGGTTCATCCCGGGCTCATTTTTCAACCCAAACTGATCTAGATCTTTATTTTCGCCTCGAAATACTCGGTTCCTACAGAATTAACAATAAATAATGCATCAAAGTACACATAAAATCACACAAAATCTCTATAATTCAAACACTAAAATAGCACTTTTTAGAGTGCTATCAATTACCTTGGGTTAATGGTGGAGTTGGTTCGTTGAAAAGTTTGACTAACTGATGTTAACCATTGGAGCTCAACGTCGTAGATCCATAAGGTCCCCTTGCTAGCTCGTTACCTCAGCAACGAAAACTTGATTGGGAGAAAATTAAATAATAGAGATTATATAATTTTTAACTAAATTATTTAATTTAGATATTAATAATAAATTAAATTTATTATTAATTAATTACAAATTGGGATAACTTAATTTGACTATTAATAATAAATTAGATCTATTATTAATTAATTAGAAATTGGGTTGATTGGACTTTGGAAGTTCAATTGGATAGCTAGACCAACTTTAAACCTAATTACATAGAAAAGGAGCCCATTGGGTTTTCGAAGTCCAATGGGGCATGATTCAATGTTAGGGTCCATGGAAGAGTCCATGAACCCAAACCCCTAAGATGGGTGCTGAATAATTAATTATGAAAACCAAAGAGATTTTTGAATTTTCATAATTAAATTAGAGAATTCACTACTACAAATTTGATATTTAATGACACAAAACATTGTCACAAACATAACTTGTGAACTTTTTTTTGCATCTTTGTATCGACCCTCAAGAAAAGTGAATCAATTATTGTAATGAAAAATCGTAATTAATAATTTACTTATGAGAAATAAACATGGTCACAATAGTGTTATTACTAACACTTTTAAACCATAACAAATTGCATTTTTAGGACAATTGAACATTGTCGATAAAGACATCAATAAAATCCATTCTACTGTCTAGAAAAACTGATTAAAGACAGTTTTTAACCGTCACGAAAATGTTGATATTGACAATTTAACTGTCACGAAAGAGTTGATAATGACAAATTATTACTTTCAAGAATATATTAACTATGACAATTTTCTATGTCACAATTGTTTTGAATTAAGGTTTCTAATCGTCAAGAAAAATCATACAATGACGACTCCTAGTAGTCATATAAAAATTTTTAATTACACATTTTTTATTGTCACAACAATTTTTTTAATGACACCCATGTTTATAAAACCATCATAAATTAATAAACCATGATTGTTTTGAACCATCACACAAAATATTTTGGAATAAGTTTGTTATGGGATATTTTTCAGATCTTATTTCCACATTTAGAAATTTCGTACACACTTGTCAAATATAAAAATCTAACAATTTTATATATCCTTGGACCAAATAAGATCAAAACATTCATATATATTAACTAAGTTTGATGAAATTTGTATATTACATCGATTTGTATACAAACTATAACTAAAATGAAGAAATATAACACGTGGTTTAAACACTAACACCCCCAAAAAAAAGCCAACACATTCATTTGCGGCAGTACGAATTCTTGGCTTCTTGAGATATGACTCTTCATGGTGGTCTTGAGGTATCGGGCTTCTTGGCTTTTTTATTTTTCTCTACTTCATCTTCTTCACAAGACCATACACTCTTGTGGGCTCTTTGACAACAAAAAACATCACGTTTACTATGTTATAAAGTAGTAGCTCTAAACCTTAGTAGCAAAATAACCACACAATTCCAGTCACACAAAAGTCTCTTCCAATAATGTAAAATAATCATAGTGCTCAAAACCTAATATTAATATCTTGTCTTCACATTTCCTTCAGGAAAATTGAACAAAGTCCCACAAAGTATGTCGACAGGGAGGTCAAGAGCCTCTTGAAGATTCTTATAAATTGACTTTATTTTTTAGTTGTTATTTTTTACTAATACATCAAAGAGAAATTGTAATGGGTAGCAAAAATCATAAAAGTATTTGCAAGTCCAGAAAAGGTTTTTCAAATTTGAAAAACTAGCAAAATTTTTTAAATCTGATTTCCATATTTTTTATTGTTCCAATTTTACCCCCATATGTGTATGAGCAGGTATATCTGGTATAATATATATTTGGTATATCAATCAATTAATATACTTTATATTTGGGATTGATATACTTTATATTTAGTATATGAGTCAACTGATATACCAAATATAAAGTATACGTATTTTTAATTATATTATGATGGATGTTGTTTGTTCGATTATAGTGAATATTGTTTTTATTTTTTTATATCTTTTTGATGTGAAGTTGTTTTCATTCAACTAGTTTGATTTCGATGGTTTTATTTAGGTTTTATCATGTTATATCTTAATTGCATTAATTGTGTCAACTAAGATACCAAATATAATGTATATCAGTTAATTTGTTCTATTTTCAAAATTTTGATATGATTTTGATAATATATCAGTTATGTTTAATTTAATATATCAACCTAACAGACCTACTTCATATTATTGACTAATATACTAGATTTAGAGAGGGAAAAAAATATCAATGATATTGTTAATATAGAAAATATGAGTATAACACTATGTAGTTAAAGTATTACATTAGTATTTCAATTGTATGTCAGTACTACTTCAAAATGCATTATAAGTACATCATTAGTGTATCAATAATATATCATAATTTGTTCAAAATACAATACAAGTATTACATTAGTGTGTATCAGCAGTTTATCAACACTTATTAAAAATTCATTTAAATATAACATTGGTGTATCTATGATATATTAGTAGTCATTAAAAATTCATTTCAAATATATCTTTAGTGTATCAATAGTATATCAACATTCATTCTAAATCCACTTCAAGTATAATACTGATGTATCAATACTCATTCAAAATGTAATTCATGTATATCAGTAGTTTATTATTAATATACCAACACTCATTCAATAAGCAATTTCAAGTATATTATTAGTGTATTAGTAGTTTATCAACACTCCTTCAAAATTTATTTAAAATGTAACATTAGTGTATCAATAAAGTATGACTCATTAAAAAATAATTTCAAGTATATCATTAATGTATTAGAAGAATAACAACGTTCATTCTAAATAAAATTTCAAGTATATTATTAGTATATTAGTAGTATATAACATTAATTAAAAACTCATTTCAAGTATAACATTGGTGTATTATTAGTATATTAATACTTCTAAAAGATACATTTTTTCAAGTATATTATCAACACCCGTTCAAAATTCAATTTCAAGTGTAACACGGGTGTATCAATAGTTTATCAACATCCATTCAGAATGGTTATCAGCATGAAAAATTGAACCATTATAAGTTAATGATAATGTACTAGAAATATAATACTCTAAAACAAATGAATAAAAATTCAAATTAAATCCACAAATAATAACAAATGCACGAACACTTGTTTATTGATAAATTTGATATATGAATAGTAAATTTGGTGTATAAATTATATAACTGCTATACTTTATATTTGTTATATCAGTCAAATGATATACTAAATATAAAGTATATATTAGTTGACTGATATACCAAATATAAAGTATATCAGTTAACTAATATACTAAATATAAAGTACATCAGTTACTGATATACCAAAAGTATATCAGATATACTTATAATATACATGTTGATATACTAACGAGGGTAAAATTGAAAAAATAAAAAATAGAAATTAGATTGTATATTTTTTTTGCTATATTTGCACATTTCAAAAAAGCATTGCTATATTTACAAAAAAATTTCCAAAAATTGCTCTTCATGCAACTGGCCCTAAATCAAATTTAAAAGAAGTAAGTTAGCTATCAAACTTTAAACTAGTATGTGCATCTCCAATCATCAATTGTATGTGTATCACTAATCAATTCACCATTGATCATATTATACATATTTTCATAACAAACCCAACTTCAAGAAACCCAACATCAAACAATGAACACATTATTAAACCAGAGTCCACATTTACACCTCTGCAATCGAAGAATACACCAGTACATATTCCAGCAATCGATGGGAAGAATGAACTTACCAAATCTGGAGCAATAACCAAGCAATAATAGGCCAAGATCAGCAAACAACAATTAAAATTACAACAACCGCAGCTCCAAACTTCTAGAAAAATAAGCTGCCAAAATCAACGCACATCAACACCTAATCATCTATCAAATCGGAGAAATTGATGGGATTAGCAACTGCAACCAAAGAAATTTCACTCATCCCTTGTATATATAATCAGTCGAGCCTCATCTTCAAAATCAAGGAGCATCTTGATTTGGTTCCTTCAATGCAAAATAGTTACCTTTTAAGAGGTAGCAATTGGAAATTAATCTCCAAAAAACACCCTGTAAATGTAGTAGCCATTGGCTGATGTCCTCAAATAACTCTCTTACATTGCTATTTATATGGTTGAATTTGTAAAGTGTAAAATACTTTATATCCCAAAGCTTATCATATTTATGATAAATTGATACTCGGATGCACATGTGAGTGGTTATTCAGCTAAGCACATTCAACAAGTTTTGAATGTTAGAGATGTTCTAACCTGATTTAGCCACCAAGCCTTGCCTTGGCCTTAAAAATCTCCTTTTTAGTTCAAAAGACTGTACTTTGGAATCACTTTAATTCTACTTGATTTATGAAAAAGGAAAGAATGTCCAACATGGGAATGGAGGTCGTGTATTGTAGCCAAGTATGACTTGCCTGCAAGCTACAACTCGATGAACAGATTTGAAGCACTGCTTTATCCTGAATAATTAAATAATCCAATTCATCAGTTATTAACAACTTGATATAAGAAAGTGGCTTGAGTAAATATTGAGATGAAATTCAAAGTGTAGCAAGTAAATTTTTACATTATCTTCACAGAAGATGAGATTGCCTTTTGGAAGTATAAGTGTTGAAGATGTTGGAATGGTGTTGAAAAGACATTTCTTTTCTTTTGTAATTGAGCTTGACCTACCATTTGGCCAAAAATATATATTTGATAAGCGTACAACGTACTAAAGTGATAAATTCTTTAAGGAATTTATATTCATACCTTAATGAAAATATCGGATGTATTTGTTATAGAGGTGCAGCTTATGGAAAAAATGTTTGGCAGCTGAAGACCTAACTAGTAGCATGGAGAATATTTGAAAAATGATAAATGAAAACCTTTTTGAAATGCAAGAGAAATACTACAGCATACTGAAACTTCATGCTACTATCACAAACTATATATTCGAACCTTTATGATTCCAGTCCAATTTGACACTATGGTCCTTGAACAAGCATTTTGTCAGTGAACTATAAATTGAAAACACAATGAGCACTAGCATAGCATTTTCCATTTTACCATTCCATGATACTTCCCTAAGCAGCAAGTTTAAAACCACAATCATATAGCTAACCAAAAAATCGACCATTCCAAACTACTAAACTTGTTGCAAACACACAAAATTAGCTAAAAATGTTAAAATAAAACATGACAACCAACATAAGATAAAATTACACAAACATGCTAAAACAAATATCAAACTAGCAACATAATTGAAGACTAATTAGATGGATATTATCGATCAAAGAAGTAGCCAATATAAAAGGAATTATCAAGAAATTCATTGCGCAAATCAGCAGCCAAGTCAAAGACAAGTTAGAGATAAATCAAAAACTAAATTAAATGAAATACAGTAAACAATTACCTCAATCCAACATAGAAATTGCTCTGAATGGCTACTGTCTTAAGCAACAGATTTACTTCCTGAAATGACCAACAAATATATTCCCTTTTTGTACCATTATCTCTTCTATAATTTTTGTAAATGACAAAATCATTTGGCAAGATTGATTCAAGACTAGTACTAGACTCTAAGGCTAATCAATCAACAAGATTGATTCCAGACCCAGGAGACTCCAAGGCTCCAATTTTCTTTGGTTTCTTTATCTTACCTATGTATTTAAAAGAAATCAATCTTATCGCTTGTAGGTACTTGGAATGAGCTCATCTTAATCAAATGTTCAAGATATTTTCTGAACAACATACTTTCTTTTCAACCAACTCAAATTATCATGTTACCATACTCAAACTAATCATCAAATTTAGCAAACAACACATACATCTTGTAAATACACACATCATCTAAATATATCACACACAATATGTTGGGTTTTTGTGTCCTAAAACTCATTGGCATGTAAACATATTCTATTTTCAATAAAGTAGTTATTGAAGGGATTCAGCAAAGTTGTTATTGAATTAAATATAACTTTATAAATCCAATAAACTAAGAACCCATGGCTATACTATGAATACTTAAACTTTATGTGGAGACATAAAAGTTGATCAGGTTTAAGTAAATAGCCAAAACGGTCTATAGTATATGGATTAGGCTGGGTACCTTCGTCTGGGGACACTATGGAACGCAACTTGCTTTGTGTATGATACAAATGATGTGATCCTGAATTGTTCATGTGGAGACATGCGAGTGGAGGCATTCTATGTAATGAGTTTGCATAAGACCGGACCGCAATATAGTCACTGTTTCTTTATAACACTGTTCACTGAAAACACTGACTAATTTCAATATGATGACCTAGATAACTCGATCTTTATCCTGAGTTAACTATGAACTCCTATTTATTCGGGATTATCCTTAGACTTTCATGGGCGAGAGAACCCCAACAACGCCTGCTCAATATGCCTCCCATTTCAGGGGTAAGACCGGGTACATAGCTAGGGACATAGTTCTGCAAGATAAAATTCACTCCTACCCGACTTAAGGGATAGTACAAAAGTTGTTCCCTTAAGTGCTGATCTAGGTCTTGAACAAGGGACCCCACCCTCTCATTGACCCGATAGGGAGTTCAGTTTGGTGGTTGGACCACAAACCAGTTGTTCATTAGAGGGCAATGGTACTTAAGGAACAAGAGGTAACTCAGGGGTAAAATGGTAATTTGACCTAGTTGAGATTACGAACAACCTGTGAAGGGTCGACTTACTGATCATGGTTATATCAAATGGACACAAATATATCTATAGTGAGGAGAGTGCAGCTACGGGCTTTAGTGCAATGACCCGTTAGTTAACGAATGTTGGTTAGCTAGGTCAAAGAGTTTGACCTGTTAATCTCGGATCCTTGGAGCTCATGATTTATAGGTCCATTAGGTCCCTCAGCTAGCTCACATCGGATAAAACCTTAGAACAGTGTGGTGAATGAATTTGATGTGTTCAAATTTAGTTTAGGGAAAGTGCATCAAATATATACGATATATTTAACCTATTGACTTTTGATTGTGAATTAAACGATCAAAGGAAGTTGCAAATAACATTTAAATGAGATTTAAATGTTGGATATATGAATGGGGATTCATATTTGGAAAAATAATTTTTTCGAAAACTTGGGATGATTGGCAAAATAATATTATTTTAATATGTGATGCTAAAATAATTAAAAATTAAATTAGGAAATTTTTTTAATTTAATTTAATTTATTATTTTAATTTATGAAATTAAAAATTAAAAAGAGAAAAAATGAAAAAAAATGAAAAAAAAAATAAAGAAAATGGAAAATGTATTCCATTTTCTTTCATTTGTTTTCTCCATATTTTGCCACCTTCCCCACCCTTGATTCATCACCTCTTGAATTGTTAATGAGAGATGAATTAGTTGTGCATGAAATGCTCTAAAAAAGGGAGCCAAATTCATGCATAATGGGATTGATGATCAACATCTTTTTAGCTCCCAAGTGTTGGTGTTCATGTGTTGAACAATAACCAACTCTCACCCAAATTCCTCCCAAATTCTCCATTCAAAGGATCCCACCATCCCATTCCAAGGCTGGAGAATAGCTGAGAAGACTCTAGTGGTGGTATGAGACGTGTTCGTGATCCATTCTGTTGTAGATCAAGGGAGAATTCAAGCTACAAAGGTAAGTGTTACTACTTTTCTGTTTTTCTCCCTTTAAAGCATGATTTTGTCCTTTTAATTAAGCTTATTTGAGTGCATATGATCCTATATCCGCTGTGCTAGCATGTTTACACATCCTTCAATTGGTATCAGAGCATGTTAATTCCACTCAATTCGCTTTGGTGGGGTTTAATTCATGAGATGAATGCTGAATGGTTCTAAAATGGGATTTTCTGATTTCGACATCTTTTTAAGCTTTCAATTGTTGAAATTAATAGTAATTTTCCTGTAATGGAAAGGCCTTAATGTGTGATTAAGCATTTGTATTCATTTGGAGTCATTTAGAGTCCAAATTAGGTTGTAATTTGGAGAAAAGGAGCAAGGACACATGCTACCGAAGAATAGAATGTTGCTTCTGCCCAGGCAACATCGAGACGTCGAAGAACAGCGTCTCGACGTTGAGTTTCAAACCCAGAAAATGCAGGCGCGCACCAAGCGGTTCGGTTGGTGGGTTTTTTTTCAGTTCAAGGCGGTTCAGCTTTCCTCCAGCCAATTCAACCTCTTCTTGGCCCATTTGAATCCAGTTCAAGCCAATTCCACTAGGTTTGTGATGGTTCAGGTCGATTCAAGTGCATGTTCTAATTTATTATTGTAATAATTATCTATTTGTGTGCTTATGATACCAAAATCAACCCATTTTAGCTTGATTTAATTTATTATGCATTATGAATGTATGTTTAAATTAAATGTT
>JAOANK020001364.1:0-10045 GCA_026257165.2 Telfairia occidentalis | reverse complement strand
CTTTCAACTTTACTAAACGTTTCAAAACTATCCTTGAACCAAAATTTTGTTAAGAACTTCACATAAAAATGAGATGATTGCTAATGGATGTCCCTGTGGAAGATGAAGTAGAATTTTGGTTGATCTTAATTAGTAAAAGTTGAAGTTGACGTTAGCGGTCACCTCACTTTTCTATGAAGCTTTTTACAAACTTTTGATTCATGGTAGTTTTGAAAATGTTTACCAAAGTTCAACGGTAGTATTGAAACTTTTAAATTTATAAGAGTATTTTTGAAATAAAGTACAAAGTTTAGGGATATTTTATACCATTTAACCTAAAAACAATTTAAAAGGTATTCAGTGTAGTTAATAATATGGTTGATGTCTCTCTAAAATTCTCTTTTTTATAGATAACTTCTATTTTTCTTAGCACACTATCACATTAGAAGTAAAAATCACGATAGGAGGTGGCTGCAAAAAAGCTCCAATTTTTTAACTTTTTACTGTTTAATTTAAGGTGGGGATTAAAAAATCTAACCTTTAAAACAAACATATAATAATAAAATTAGCATAATTACGCCGATAAAATATTATTTCTTTTTATTCATCTAGAGGTTTATTTTACTTTTATTTGATTTTATGATAGTTTATTATATCCTTTTCCATTCATATTGCTTCACGTGCATTGTTACTTGGTTTTATATTGAGAGCCTTGCTTGGTCTATTTTGAGAACTAAACAATTATAACCCCTATATTCTTTCAATATTAACTCAAATGAAAATATTTTTACTCGTACTTTATTATAGAATAATTGTTGACCACAGTAATTTTATCATATTTATCTCAGCAGTTTAAGAACTTGTGTACCGCATTGCGTTAATTTTCTTGGCCCCGATGATCAATGAATTTCAAAGAATCTTCAATCAAGAGAACATAAAATAAAATTGAAAGATATTTAATCTATGTTCAAGATTGACAGAAATAGGACATGAGAATTACGTCTGACGATCAAAAGAAAAATGAGTCATAATATCACCAATTCTAGTAATTTCACAAAGTGGACGCAAGTGGTTAGCTAGCTACCAACCACCACCCAACGGTGATACACCACGTAAACGACAGACCAATAGAAACACGCCACGTCATTAATAATACCGAGACCGGCTTTAAAAAAGTCCACGGCGACAGCATTATTGAATTAAGTCCGGTCAAAAGCACGGCTTCCTATGGTCTTTTTTAGAATAAAGAAAAAAAAATTCGGTATTCTGACGTCAGCCGGCCCAGTCTTTGACTTTCGCCAATTCCGCTGACATTTCTAACCACGTGGCATATTTTTAGTGGTTGGAAATTATCGGATTGATACGCAACTTGTCGTCCTTTAAATTTTGCCCGCCAGCTACGTGGGGCAGATTAGAATTTGACACGTGGAAGTTTCTAATTGGTTCTTCTGTCTCTTCAGACTGGAGCTACCGGTGGAACGAGAATAAATAAACAACAATTTAATATTGCACCGTTTAAATTTGAATATTGTGCCCATACGCTTCCCATCACTTCAATTACTCTTTTACTTGATTATCCTTTTTTTAAAATTTTGTTTTTTTTTTTAATAATAATAATCAATTTTTTTGGAATTGTTCATGAGTTCTTAATTTTGTATGCTCTGTGGTGTGTAGTATTGATTTCCCTTCAATTTTGGTTAAAAAAATTATTCCAAGAAACTTTTGAATGGAAATTCATCAATTTCTTGTCTAAATTTTTATTCCGTTTTCATTACTTTAATAATACGCATTGAAATTGAATTAGTCATTTAGATTTAATGAAGAATGATAATTTGATTGAGATCGTTGGAGAGCTAAAGGAATAGTCAAATTGAAGAATTAATGAGAATGCAACGTGATTTTTGTTTTCAACTAATGCATAGACGAGTTTACTACAGTTTAGAATTATTAAAAAAAAATATTATAGTTTATAAATTAAAATGGGTTGTTTCTTGAAGATAAAAATATAATTTCACATTTTACTCCAGTTACACAAATTCATAATGTGGGTTTTCTAGAAAAGTGATATTCACGAATAAATATTGGGTGTGTTTGTGATAACTATGAAAAAAAATATTTTTGGAATAAAATTATTTTTTTTATGAGCATTTTTTAAAAAATTAACAATTTAAAGTGTGTTTAGTATAATTTCTTGAGTAATTTTAGAAAATTAAAAGTGTTGTATGAAAAATTCTTCACAAATAAAATAGACTATAAAAAATTATATTAATTTAAAAGTTATTTTTGAATAAATACAAGAGAAATAAATTATCCAAAAATAACTTAAAAGTGATTAATCAAAATTCTTCAAAAAGAAAAAAAAAACATGTTTACAAATTAATATCACTTTTGAATACAGTGTAATCAAATAAACTTATTATAAAAAATATTTTTAAAAAATATAAAATATAAATACTAATTTATCAATATTTCTTTATGAAAAAAATAGTTAAATTGAAAGTCACGACAAACAAATCTTAAAAGTAAGTAAAATAAAATTTTAGATGAAACATTTAACTATTTTATTTTAAAAAATGTTTATATAATAAGTGTGTTACTCAATTACATTTTTTAAAGTCCCAACAAACGTACAAAATAACCTTAAAAATTATAGTACTTAAAAAAAAAAAACTAGTGTTGTTTTCGCTTTTCTATTTTCATTAAAAAATAAAAAAAAGCAAAGTCAATATGTTGTTTATTGTGACTGTGAGAACGTAATTTTAAATTATTAAAAAGAAAAAAAAAACACTTTCTATTGAGTTCAATAAATGTGGGAGTAGAGTCCAACCTATTCGGAAATGTAATCAGTGGCTTATCCAATAAATTATGTTGAAAATGACATTTTAAATCATTATCATATTTAAAAAATAAAATTGGGAGGGAAGAAAAATTTTGTTATTCGTAATGAGGTGGTGGTATCACTGCTAACTCGAGCATATTTTGACTTAGCTGATTAAGTTACATATGATTGACTAAAATGTTATCAGTTTAAATTTTCATCTCAAAGTATGTTGAACTTAAAAAAAAAATAAATAAAAAAGGTGACGTCATCTTTACGTTTTGAATTGAGCAAAATGAGAGGGGACAAGTGCTGGGGCCAATAGAATGAGGTCTGTGTTGAAGTAATTAATAAACAATGAAATTGTATTGTAAAAATGGTAAAATGATAAATGAATTTTGATACCCGAATTAATAAAATACACCAAAACTTCGTAAATGTCCTTCCTGCATTTTCTTTCTTATCTAAGTCCTCCCCTCCATGTTAACTTCTTTACATTTATCCCTTTTTTTCTTTTCAAAAAACGAATTTAATATTAAATCAAATAAGTTACGAGTCTATGATTGACTCTTTCCCTCTAATAATTAATTGAGATTTTGAATTTCACAATTTCCAATATATTAACAAAACGATTGTTATATGATCCATTTGAAATACCTGTTAAATCAAGTATAGTTTAACTAGTTAAAGATATGTTTTTCTAATCAAGAGATCATGAGTTCGTATTTTCCTACCTCCACGTGTGGTTGATCTCAATTTTTTTTTTTTTTGAAATACCTTAAAACACCATTTAAAAATAAAAATACTAAGGTTTAAATTCTATTTTGTCCCTACACTTTTTTAGTTTGTTCCATTTTCGTCCATGAACTTTAAAAATATCTGTTTTGGTCCTTGAACTTTGAAAATGTTTGTTTTCATCCTTGAATTTTCAAAAAAGTAATCATTTTGATTTTTTTTATAACATCATTTTGGTTTCTATCTTTATTTTATTTTTAAAAAATTAAGGACATAGTTTTAAATATATGTATAAACATGTTAATATGAGTCTATATTTAAACCACATAGGTTGAAGACAAACGCTGAATAAATAAATATTAGATGACAAAATTATATATCAAGAACCAAAATAGTTACTTTTTGAAAGTTTAGGGACAAAAATAAATATTTTGAGTTTAGGGACTAAAATGAAACAAAGCTAAAATTTTAGGGACCAAAATAAATATTTTGAAAGTTTAAGAACCAAAATAAAACAGACTTGAAAGTTTATGAACTAAATAAAATTTAAACCAAATACAAAATTTGAATGTTGGTCAAACAAGCGATGCAAAATTCTAAAGTTTTTTTTCTTCTCTAATTTTTCATTTCAATTTTTTTTTTTTTTAAAAGGAGAGATTATATATTCTCACTCTACCTATATATAACACATGTGAAATTGAGAGCGAGTAGGATGGCTTTATAATGTATATTAGTTTAAACAATTCATCTTTGGTAGATATTTATCATTCGTATTGAAAGTTGAGATTGTACTTTGTGATTATTCTTTGTCTTGGACATGAATTTAAACAGATATATCAAATTAAATACAAGCTTTTAATTAGAGCTAATTCGAATATAATTAAGTAGATAAAATATTATTGCAAATATCGATGGTTTGATTTCATCGAAAAAAGTATATGATAAATGGATAAACTTTTTATTAATGAAAAAAGTGATTTTTTTTTTTTAAAAAAAATTGTAGCATTTAGTTAAAATTTTGGATAGTATTTTTAACCAATTAAAAGTGGTTTGAAAAATTATAAAAATAGATTAAAAAACACTGAAAATAATTTTTATAGGGAGCATTTAACTAAATTTCTTTTAAAAATGCTTAATAATAAGTGTTTAACTTTTTTTTTAAAGGTATATATGTAAATACACATTAAAACTCAACAGTAAAGTCCATCTTCAGTATATATTGAAGTATATTCTATAGTTTATAAATAATCTTCATTTTTTACGAAAATAAGAATTAAATAGTCATCATATGAATTATTTTTATAATATGTAATGAAAAATTTTAATTGTAATTTGTGAAGAGATGATGGAAACTTACGCCAAAAAGTGCATCTTCATTATAGTAACTTGTAATCGATTGATCTATAGGTTTCATTTTTTTTATCAATCATTTAATTACTTTTTTTTGGCTAACAAATATAAAATACAGACGAGGCGAGCACATTATGATTATTTTTTTAATTGAGTTCAACGTCTTAATTTTCAATTTTATATCTAATCTCTTGAGAAAATTCTCAATTTTACATTTGATGTAAAAGAAATTACCAATAATGTAATTTTTTTGTTCATATTGATGCGCGATTAAGTTCTGACTCATCTATTAGCCAAATAACATAAAATAAATATATATTATAAATATCGCAAAATATTTTTGAATTAAAGAAATAGTATAATTAAGTTAAATGTATGGTAAAATACACTACAAAATGTTAAACTTGTGTCAATTTAAGTATAACTCAACTAGTTAAAATATATCTTCTCGACTAAAAGATCGTGGATTTGAATCTCTCCGCCCCGCATATTGTTCTACTAATAAAAATGTCAAACTTATGTCATATTAAAAAAAATATGAAAACGTTTTGACATTTTTAAAAATACATAATTTTATGTTATGAAGTGAAATTTTCTTAAAAGAAATTCATTTATTAAACAATAATTTACTAATCCATCAACTATATTTTGACAAAGCTTAATAGTATTTTTATGAAACGACCTAATTGAAAACTTAAGAATGAAGTTGAGAATTTTAAAAAATTGATACAATTATCTAAAAGAATACACCATTTTTTCTAAGCGAAAAATAAACACCTCAAAATTACCAAATTATCCACTAGAATGATATGGTAGTTGCTGGTTAGATTAATTAATATTGACTCAACAAACTTGGGGGTTGGAGCAATAAATATATATATATATATATTTATTAAATTGTTAACTTAATTAATTAGATAAGAGGTTAGATGTTAATAATATTATTAAATATATATATATATATATTTAAAATTTTTGGCTGCTAATCTTTTTGCACATATTTTTCAACTGACAGTTGCCGTATTCAATGTGCTAATACTGAGGATTACACTGCTTAAACCCTAATTTGTGAAGTCGCTGCCATCAATATTACTATATAATCAACTTTAACAGATTGTTAAACTCAAAAAATAAAAAATAATAATAAAAAACTTTAACAGATCGTGCATTATATTGTTAAATTTAACAGAAATTATTGTTTTTAAAAAATCAACAGAAACTATAATAGGTAATAAAATATAATGCTTTCAAGTATGTATAAATACAACCGTTTTAATTTCTGTATAGATGAGTTTCAATAATTGTTTAATAACATTACAATTATTGAAATTTGTTCAATAAAATGTTGAATAGCAATAAATAAAATTTCGTGTTTTGTTGGTGAAATATAGTGAAATTGATTGTTAAATAAATATTACTTTGCCCTGTTAAAAAAAAGAAAAGAAAAAATTACTTTTTGTTGATAGTTTTGTCATATATGATCAATAATGTGTTTCAATTGTTTTTTTTAATTATCAAATAGCTCGTGATTCTTGATATTTTGTAAACTTTTGGACATACGGGATTTTTTCCCCCAAATTGGCACCAAATTTATTTAGATTACTTAATGAAATTATACTTGGTAATTAGCTTTTGTGATGATATATTTAATAATCAAACTATGAAGCTGGTTTTAAATTAAAGGTCTGAAATCCGGTAGAAAAAAAACAAGGAAATTGAAATGATACATACAATTTGATCATAGTTCAATTAGTTAAGACATAAATATTTTTGATAAAAAAAGTCGGAGATTCGAATTATGCTCCTATATTATTTGAACTAAGGCATTTCTTACTTAGCATGAATCGGAATGAGAAGAAATCAGAATAAAAATCAATTGTAATGAAATTGATCGGAATAAGAATTGTATTTTTTTTATGTTGTTTATAGTTTGGAATCAGAATTAGAACCAAATTCGTTGTTTAATTACTTCCATTATAATTGAAATAAAATATATGATGATGACAAGAATACTTCTTTTTTATTTATAATCAATTAAAAATGATATAAAAATTACTAAACTTACCTTATATTATATTATTGAATAATAATAAATTTATCTTTACAATTTATTTTATATTAAATAATAGTTAATTAAAATAAAATTACAAAAACATAAAAAAAAAATTATATACTTTTTATTATTAGAAAGAAAGTATTATTCAATTTATGGCCATGTTATTTAATAATGATAACCTAATCTTACCAATTTAATTTGAAATTAAATAATTAAAAGCCTTGTGCATATTTTTAGTAATAGGATTGCCCTTTTTGGAATTGAATTTCCAAATTTTGGGTGGGTCTCACATTTTATTCTCATTTCTTAATTTTAGTAAACACTATTAGGTCTCGTTTACTCCCTTCCATCCAAATCAAGGAATGAAAATATTTCTCTTTGATAATGTTTACCAAAAGTAATGAATGAGAATCAAACGTGAGACCCACCTCAAATTTGGGAATCACTCTCGCAAAAAAAAGGCAATCCTATTATCTCCAAAAAAGTGATCAATCACATTCTCATTCCCTATTCCGTGGGGCCCACACCATATTTATTAATTGTTTTACACATTTTACTCTCTCTCCTTAATAATTCTCGTAGCTTTTTAATTAATTAGAAATACAAGAGGTTATTTTTGTAATCATCATTATTTATCTGATTCCGATTCCAAATAAAAGTAATCAACATGAATGAGTTTTTGATTCTGATTCCAAGCAACTCTTAGTAAACAACATCAAATGAATAATATTTTCATTCTAATTGATTTCATTCCGATTGATTTTTATTCTGATTCATCTTCATTCCAATTGAAGGGAAGTAAACGGGGCTTAAAGGAATGAAAATTTTCATTTTCATTCTTTGATTTTGAAATTTTCATTTTCATTCTTTAATTCTGATTGAAAGTAAGTACACGCCCATAAAACAAATCTGAAAAAAAAAAAAAAGTAAAGCCTTTGGTTTTTAATTGTTGGGTAGGAAGATTCTTTTTTATCAATGGAATTTCTTGTCGAAGTGGATAAATTATGATCATTAAGAAAAGTTGAGTAATAAATTAAACTTATATTTATTATCTTTATAGGTTCTATAGATTTTAGTAATAAATTACCGGCTTTATTTTTAAACTTTGAGCGTTTGTCTAATTAGTCCATAGATTTCAAAAAGTTTATAAATCTGTACAGTTTTAAGATTGCATATATTTGGTCTTTATATTTTAAAAAATTTATAGTAAGTCAATGAAATTTCAATTTTGTTGTTTAATAAGTTTCTACGACATCGTTAGTTTAACATTTTACAAGAGCATCGTGACGTTATTTAAATTATGCTTTTTGATAGATTTAAATATTTGGTGGCACATATGTAAACAAACAAATTAAAGATCTATTAGATACAAAATTGAAAGTTTACAAGCCTATTATAACAATATAAAGTATAATAATTAAATAAACATAATCTTAAAAGTTCAATGATTTATTAAGAAAATTTCCAATGTATGTTGACTAAATGGGTATAACTGTGAAAGTTTAGCCACTAAATTATTTATAATTTAATTTAGATTTTTAGCATGTAAGTTAATAAAGTAACAAAATGTTTTAAGTATGAAACAATTCTCTAATAATTTTTTTTTATCCAATAGAAATTATGAATTCAACTACATTAGTAAAGTTGCTAGCTTGAACATAAGTCAATTAGTTAAGACATATATATTATTGACCAAAAAGTCATAGATTCGAATCCTCACTGTCGTGAATGAAATTTTTTTTCTCGGAATTTGCGCACCGAGATGAGCTGGAGTGTAGAAATTGACTTGTAGAAGGATCTCGTCTTGGTGTGAGGTCGTGCGTGTACAATCCGACACTTAAGTTATGAATTTAGTTTGGTTGTGGAAAGTTTTTTTTGGGGAAAATGTGCGCTTACCTCCAAATGGAGTACGTTAGCGTATTTACATACTGAGCAGCATGCAAAGAAAGACTTGGAGCCTTTACTTTCAATTTCGGCAGGAAGTGGGTGTGATGGGGAGTGCCCCGCCACCTTCTCCGTGTATGGCCACGTCACGCATATCTCGCATAACTATTTGGCATGGCGCATGTACTTGTACCGACCTAAGAGACCAGTCTATGTTCGAGCCGAGTATCTCCTTGAACATATCGGGCTCCAAGGTCTGTGCTCCTCTAAATACATGTGGTGGCCTCTCTATTATTGGCTTTTTTACCCTCCAACACTCTCTATCACATGTTGAACTTAAAAAAATATATATTAGTAAAGTCAATTTAATATTTCCTCTATTTCAAAAGAAAAGAAAAAAAAATTCACGAGTTTAAATTATCCAAATCTTATTTGTTGCATATTTACTTATTTTTTAATGAAGTATGCTGGAGAATTTAGTGCCTAGCAGTGTTTCACTTTCTAAAAATAGAAAACGACTTCCAACTTATAAGTTTTTATTCTTTCAAAGAATTTCCAATTTATAAGTTGATTGTATGAAAAATGAGTTTCTTTTTTTCTTTTTTTAATGAAATTTTAAACTATTTTATTTATTTTATAAGTTTGTTTTCTATACATAAGTCACCGATTAATATTGTCAAAAAAACAAAAAGTGCAACGGATGAATAAATTATTTATTATTATTATTTTTTTTGGTGGGGTGTGGGGGGCAAAGGTTGAATAGAATATTTAGATAAATGACAAGTCAAAGTTAAAATAAGCTAAATATGAGAAAATGTTTTTTTAAGCGAGAACTTTTCAAATAATATTAAAAAAAAAAATCAAATGATAAATCACAATAGTATCAACATAAATTCAGTACATGCAACTTAAAAAAATTCTTTTTTATTTTTATTTTTTATAAGATGCACTTATAATCTCATTGAATTTGTACATCATTTTAATTATTTAATCTCCATCCTCATTTATTTCACCATAAGAATATCAAACGAGTAAATTAAATTACAGAAAAATTCATATAACCACTCAATACAAATATATTTAGTTAAAGCCATTATACAAAACAAACTGCTAACTGTCCTTTAAATTTTGTAGATCTTGAATGATATATATATATATATATATATATATATATATATAGATAGATACACACGCTGTTATAATGACACATAACACAGAAAAGT
>JAOANK020001353.1:0-10045 GCA_026257165.2 Telfairia occidentalis | reverse complement strand
TGAGACAAACCCATCGATTTATTAAAAAAAAATAAACCATTAGTTTTTTTTTCTTGTTTCTTCAACACAAACGTAAATTTCTTCTCCGCGATTAAGTTTTTCCTCTTCTAAGTCAATGAGTTTGTCTCAATTTTTAAGTAAAGTCATGTCATCCTCCACGTATGGACATCGTCATCTCAATTTTCTAAAATTTTAACAAAGTTTTAGTTAAGTGGTAGTTTTGAAATATTTAGTAAAGTTTAAGAATAATATTGAAACTTTTGAAAGTATAAATATATTTTTGAAAAAAACTACAAAGTTGAAATGAATTTTCTATAATTTAGCCATTTATTTAATCAGTAACTAATCGATTGTAGGTTTGTGATTGAGTCATTAACAAACACATATTAGTAATCCAAGAGACTCGGCCAAGTTCACTTTCATGGTTTATAAGCTAATAAGTCAGCCTGTTTAACGTAGAGGTTTTTTTTGCTTTTATTTCTTAAAAAAGTTTTTTCGTTATTTAGAATAAAAAAAACCATGAAAAAAAATATTTTAGTCACTGTTTCTTTTTTTTTTAATCATTTATATTAAATTTGACTAATTTTTTAGCATGTGCTCTGCACTGTGGTATATGAGAAGTATAATTTCAAGATATTTATTGCTAGGCAATAGTTGGGACCTAACTAAGTTAGTTTCATCATTTAGCTAGAAATAATGTAAAAATCTCACCTATTCATGCCTGGAATTGAAATAATGCAGATTCCCAAAAACCCAATATTTTGCTTTCAAATGTCAATTATATCCCTAAGCTTAGCGTAGGGTTTGGTCTAGTTTTTCCCTGGCTGAGAACGCAAAATCTAGAAGGATAAAAAAAATGAAGAATTTTGAAATGTAAGCCATTTTATGAATAAGTTCCCATAGATAATGGATAGTAATGAACTAAATTTTTTTGTTTGTCATGGATTGTGTTATACATTGGGTTTATACAAGGGGAGTATCTTGTTTATTTATTTATTATTATTTTTTAAAAAAACACAATTAAAAAAAGAAAGTCAACACGAGTATAACTCAACTGATTAAGATATATTTTCGATTAAGAAAAGTGAGAGATTTAATCTTCTTTTCACATGCGTCGAACTTAAAAAAAAAAAGAAAATAATAATAATAAAAAAAAAAAGGGAGGGAGGGATATCAAAGGTAGAAAGTTGTTCATGTTTTAAATTTTGTTGCGTTAATGTGTTACATTTTTTGGTATATGGGTTATTTAGTGGGTGGGGTTTATTGAGTTGTTTTTTATCAAAAAAAAAAAAAAAAAGAAGAAGAAGAAGATAATTCAGATATTATATATAAAAAAATAAAGTTAAAAATTGTCCAAATTTTTTTTTCTTTCTATATATTATATATTATAGATTAATAACCTAGTTTTTAGTAAAATAACTAAATTCGTTCTTTTTTAGACTGGTAAATATTGATTTTAATTTTTAATAATAATTTTTCAAAAAAAAAAATTAAACACCAAAATTTGAAACAAAACATTACTATTTAAGATCTCCATATAAAGGCTTTGATTTAGCTGTTGATGTATCTTCAAATTTGGCTGCTCTTGTTTGTCTCTTGAATGTACAAAAATCCTCAACAAAGTGGTTGGACAGATTTGGTAGGCTGTCTAGCTAGTGAATTTACCAATTGTCATTACATGCATTTTTCTATGATTTGGTGTGACAACATTAATTTGAATTTCATACCCATCTAATTAACATTTGTTTAATTTCCTCATTTTTGCACTTTTTTAACGTACATATAAAATTGTGGACTTTGCTTTTCATTGGTGATGAAATTGCAGTATAAGGACAAGGGTGTCACAAACAAACCGATATATCCTTGCTGCTAAAGTCTTATTCTAATAATATCATTTTTTTTATATCTTTCTTTGCAAATTCAATGAGCTCCTCAAGTCAGTTTCATTACTAATTTAAGTGATTATTATTTTATTGATGACTTCATTGTATTTCTAATTTGTTTTGACTTTTCTAATAGGAAGATTACTTTAATATAATATATTTTTTAGTATTTCATTACTTTGTTTAAATTTAAGCATACTATCATGAATCATCATCCTCCAAGTTTAAACTTAGCCAATAAAGTTCGTAGGTAAAATTATTATTATTATGCAAAGTATATATGATAAATTTTTAGTAATTAAAATGGTGGTTTTTACACCCCCATTCTAAGAGATATCTGTATCACAAATTAGTAAGATTTAGCCTTTTTTTTTTTAGTTCAACAATTGCTAGGTTGGAGGAGGATTGAACTATTTACCTTTATGATAGTAGTAGATGTCTTATTCACTAAGGTCTTGTTTATTTACTAGGAATCGAAATAAGAAGAAATCAGAATGAAAATCAATTATAATGAAATCAATCAAAATGAGAATTGTATATTCCTTTGATTCTATTTACTAGGAGTTGTCTGGAATCAAAATCAGAAATCAATTCATGTTGTTTACTTTCATTAGAATTTGAGTAAAATATATGATGATTACAAAAATACCTTTTTGTATTTATAATAAATTAAAAACGATAAAAAAAATTCTAGTCTTACTTTATATTATATTATTTAATAATAATAAATTTTATCATTACAATTTATTTGATATTAAATAATAACAAATTAAAATAAATTTACATAAACCTAAAATTTTTTGATATATTTTTAATTATTAGAAATAAAGTATTATGCAATTTTACTTCTATGTTATTTACTAACAATAATCTATATCATAGCAATTTAATTTAATTTAAAATTAAATAATTAAAAGTAATATGGATATTTAAATACACATGCTAAATAAAAAATGTGTATAAATAATAATAAAAAATATATATTAAAAACATATAAAAAAATTGTGCATATTTTCATCGGAGAGAGTATTGCATATTATTTTTTCAAAAAAATCATAAAACTTGTAAAATAAATGCGAGAGAAAGAATAAAAGAATAAAATAACTAAAGAAGATAGTGTGAATCATACATATTGAGAAATGTAATAGATGGGGCAAGTCCAACTTTTTATTCTCATTCCTAAACTTTGGTGAACACTTAAGAATGAAAATTTTCATTCCTATTCATAGATTCTAATTTAGGGTAAGTAAACGGGGTAAAAATGTAATAGACCCAAAAGTTTAATGAATATTTTGAAAACTTAGAGGCCAAAATATAACAAAAAGTTCGAGGTTTAAACCAAAACTTTTCTTATCTATTCATTCACCACATTCTTTTCCCATTCTTTATCTCTAGAATTGTGGCTCCCGTTCCCATCATTTAAATCCTCTATATCTTCACAATACAATTTTTCTTTCGCAGCAGCTAGAGCAGAGGGGGACCAAGAGAAGTAGATGCGCCGCCACCGCCGATAACTAGTAGGGGTTTTTTTTTTGCGGTTGGACTTTATAGAGGGAGTATTAGGGCTAGGGCTTGGACTTGGAGTCGGAATCAAATTTGGATTGGAATTAGGGTTGAGTTTTACTGCGAATTGGTTGTCTCCTGTAGGTTTTGTCTGGTGAAGAAGGAACTAATTTGATGTTGGTGGTTTACTTGTGGCGATTGGCCATGGCTGTCGTTGGGTTTTTTTTTGGAAAAAAAACACAATTTTGACCTAAATTGGTCAAATTATAACAATTTTGACCCCAAGCTTTTAATTTCATTAAATTAGAGCTAAACTTAATAAGTGTTGCAATTTTAATCATCTCTTTAATTTTCTCTAATTCACCCACAACCATGTAAAAATTTTCATGAACTCACTAATTTCAATAAAATATGGTATTGTACAAAATTAAGTTTGACTAAAACAAAAATTAACCAATAAATATTTTTTTCTAAAGCTAGCATATTTCAACCAAAATTTAGTACCAACCTGAGCACATCTTCTGGACCAAAAGTTTATAGGTTCGAATCTCTGCTCTCACATGTTGTTGAACTTAACAAAAAAGCTATAATGTCGTTTTTCTTTGTAGTTCTATCTAGTATTTTGTTCTTTATATATGCTTCATAATCATACGCATGTGAGAATATTTTTTTAATATATTTTGAACAAAAATTTATTCGAGGGTAAAAATTGCAACATTTTTTTAAGTTTAAGGTCAAGATTGCAACAATTATCTAAATTTGAGGTTTAATTTAATGAAATTGAAAGTTTAGTGTTAAAATTGTTACAAACTTGACAAGTTAAGTTAATTTTTTTTCTTTTTTGTTTTGTTCAACATATAAGAGTGAGAATTCGAAGCTGAGACCGTTTGTTGCCTAGTTATGCTAAGTTAACTTTTTCCCTTTTTTTAGTTTGATCACTCTATTTTGAACTTTGAAAAAAATAACTTGTTGGCCTGCGATATTTAATTTAGTTTTCATTCAGTTTTATAGTTTCAAATGTAACATTTTTACTCTTGCTATATTTTGAGTTTAGTTTCTATTTGATCATTAAATTTTAAAATGTTATACACTTTATCCCTAAGTTTTAGATATGCTCATTTTTGGTGTTTGACATAATAAAATTGTTAATAACCTTAATAGCATATTAAGTTTTGAAATTTAGGGACCTAAATTCAAAATTCAAGATAAAACTATAATGTTTTAAAATCTATGAACCAAATGAAAACTAAACTCAAAACTTAGTAACTAAGGCCCCGTTTGGTAACATTCTTTGTTTTCTATTTCTGGTTCAGTTTCTCATTTTGTAAGAAACAAACACGTTGAATAACCTATCTTGTTTGCTGTTTCTAAATTTTGAGAAATGTTTCTAAAAATTGGGTAAAATTAGAGAAACTACATAAAGTTGTTTTTTATTTTTTATTTTTCAATTTGCAAGTTTGAACCTCTTTCTCTCTCTCTCACATCTCTTTTCTTTCTCTCTCTCCTTTCTCCCTCCTTTCTCCCTCTTTCTATTATAATTTTTTTTCTTCTTTTCATACTTCTTTATCCTTTTTATTTTTCGTTTTCGTTTTTTTCTTTTTCTCTCTCTTCTCTCTCCTTTCCTTTTCCTTTACCATTTTTCTTTTATTTTTTTCTCTTTTCATTTACAAGTCTTTAATTATTATTTTCTATTTAAATATTTATTATTTTTCCTCAATTTTGAAAGGATTTTAGTTTATTTTTTTTTAAATTAATAAAATGTTTCATGTTCTATTAATTTTTTGAAGAAAAAAAATGTTCTTTATTTTTTTAGAGTTTATTTGCGTATATGGTTAGCTAAATTAAATAAAAAAAAATTTATTATTGAATTAAAGAAATGTGGATATAATTGATTATAGTCTATCCTTAAATAAATGTCTCCTTACCAAGTCGAAACATAAAAATATGTATCAATAGCATGTTGTGCAATAAATTAATAATTATTGAAAATTATAAAGTTTGTCTGGAAATTTACAAATTAATCTAATTGAACTAACTTATGTAAGCTGACATCATTTAAGGTGAATTGACTTGAGTGAAAGATGATATTGCATATCAATTTGAACAACAGTTGAAAGATAAAATTTATTATTGTTACTTTTTAATATTTTTTTGGGATTAAAATTGTATTAAATATTATAAACTCTTTATAATGATTTTATATTCATTTTAATGCATTTTAAATATTTTATTATATTATATATAATAAATTTTATTTAAACTAAAATTAGAAATAAGAAACAATGATCAAACATATTTTTGTTTTTGTTTCTTTTTTTAAATAAACCAGAAACAAAAATAATTATCAAATATATCACTGTTTCCCAATTCCAAAAAAAAAAAAAAAGAGAAACAAGAAATAATAAACAAAAACAGCAAACAGAAATGATTCTATTATTACCAAATGGGCCTTAAAAGAATATTTTTCCCTTAATTCCTGTACTTTCAGAAATGGATTATTTTGATATTTAAATTTACTACTTTATCTCTTTCTCTCTCTCTCTCTCTCTCTCTCTTTTTTTCATATAAAAAATTTCGATAAATTTGTGTAGAAAAATATCCAAGAGAAAATGCATAGAGAAATTTTCTTACCTTTTCTTCATCTTCTTAACTCTTTCTTTAGATTTGGAATTTCAAAATTATCAGCGGGAAATAACAGAAGAATTTAGACTCTATTGTTAACTAAAATAGTGAAAGTAAAACAAATGGCAGAATTTAATGTTACCCAAGTTTGTTTTTATTTTGTTTTAATATTACATTCGATAATTATTTAGCTTTGACTTCAAGATTAGATTTGAATTATCCAATTAAATCTAGAGGTAATGAATGATTTTTTTATATATTTAGTATTGTTAAAGAAAAATTGACTGCTAGAAATGAAATTAAATGATTTTCTTAGTTACATTACGATGAAAATAAAATAATGAAAATAAATAATTTAAAATGTTAATCATTTTACCCATCAAAATTATTTAAGTAAAAAATTTAATTTTTATCTTTAAACTTGTCAGGTGTATTTGGACTTAGGTAAGGGGCTATAATTTTAAATCCTGTTCAATTCTCATTAATGTGCCCATTAATTTTCACAAAAAACAATATAGTAATTATTATAAACTTACTAATTTCAATAAAATTTAGTATTGCACAAAATTAAGTTTGATTGATATACAAGTTAACTATTAAATAATTTTGCCAAAATTCTAAAATTCAACAAATAGTTAGTTGTAATGTCGTTTTTCTTTAAAATTCTATCAATCATGTTCTTTATGCAGGTTTTAAATTCATTGAATTCTTACGAGAATATATTTTTTAATAATTTTTCAAGCAAAAATTTGTCCGAAAGTAAAAATTGCAACACTTCTTCAAGTGTATTTGAGATTGCTTTCCCAAGGAGTAATTTTGAGAGAATTTTAACCATTTATAGTGTTTGGTAGAACTAATTATTTAATAATTTATATAAAATCACTTTTTAGTTTGCTCTTGTAAAATTATGTAGATAGCTACTTTTGAAATCCTTCATCCTATATCTTTCTATATTATATCATTTTTATTTAAATTTAGAAAGAGATCTTGATGGATTCGTTTTTTTATAACGATTATTTTGTAAAATCTTTTATCAAATATTTTATAGTAAACAATTTCAAACTTAAATCATATACATTTTTAAATATTTATCTTATAATATAATTATAAGATATGCTTTAACTAGTTGAGAACTATTCTCGGTTTGGCTTACCAAATACTAATTTACTTATATTAAAGCTTATTTTTCTAAAATTAGCACAGTTGCCAACAATTTTTTTAGAAGTTACTACAATCTCAAACTAGCTTCAGTTTGAGATTCAATTTGATGAAATGAAAAGTTTTGAGTGAAAATTGATACAACTTATAAATTTAGAGATTAGAATTGAATTTAATTATGAACTTAGCTTATGTAAAAGGAAGAAAACTTAAAATTAACAAACTCTCTATGGTCGCCTGCTTAAACATAACTCAATTGAAAATATCAGTTAGAACGTAAGAAATAAACTTCCTACGGTTTGGGACAAATTTGAAACTGAAATTTTTGGTGATGTAATCTTGAACTCTGAAGTTGTCTAAAATTGTATTTATTTAAAATTATATCAATATTGTCGTTTTTAGGCTAATTATAATTTGGTTATTGTACTTGGGGCTCTATTGTAAAGATTTATTTATTTAATTTTATTTACATTTTGGTTGTTCATAAAGCAAAAATAGAAACTTACTGAATTACTGAAACAACTTGTAAAGTTACTGAATTCATGGAAGCAATTTGTTGAAGAAATATCAATATCATAAATAGTGGAATAAATATAGTAAATTACATATATATAATTTAAATAAAAAGCAAAGAATATCGACAATTATGATCCTAAAGCATGAAAACCAAGAAGATCATTAGATTTAAATACTTGCTCGAATCTTGCATAATAGAGGAGGCATATAGAGCCCTCTTGGAACTCGAAATTTCTCATCACTTTCCATTGTAGCTTTGTTTTTCTTCGGTAAAATATGGATGTTGGAGTAACATATCAATTGTCCGTCGTTGTTTAGGATCTCGCTCAAAACATCTTTGAATAAAATTATTTCCTTTTTTCGGATAATTCTTTAGGTATTTTTGGTATTATCATCTCGTGCACAAGCTTAAACATCAACTGTTGGCAATTTTGACAATCATCCCATGCTGGCTTTCTAGAAACCATCTTAACCAAAATGCAACCCAAATACCATATATCAAGAGCACTATTGATCTTATTAAAAATAACATATTTTGGCGACATATATATCGGAGTTCCTCTAAACCTCGGTAAACTACAATCCTCTTCCTCTTCATTGTGCATTTTTTCATCAGGGAGAGAATATTGCATATTTTTTTTCAAACAAATTTTAAAGCTTGTGATATAAATTAGGTAGAAAGGATAAATGAAGTAAAATAACTAAAAACGATAGTGTGGTTCCGACATATTAAGAAATGAGAATGAGATTGAATACCTTTTTGGAGGTAATAGATGGGGCGGTTCCCACTTTTTATTCTTATTCTTAACTTTGGTGAACACTATTAAATGAAATGGAATTTTCATTACTATTCCTTAATTTTGATTAAGGGTAAGTAAACGAGCCAAAATGTAATAAAACTAACAGTTTAACACATATTTTGAAAATTTAGAGGCCAAAATATAACACAAAGTTGGAGGACTAAAATAGGATTTAAACCAAAACTTTTCTTATCTATTCATTCAACACATTATTTCCCCAATCTTTATCTCTAGAATCGTGGCTCCCGTTCCAATCATTCAAATCCTCAATATCTTCACTGTACGATTTTTCTTTCGCAGCAGCTAGAGTAGAGGAGAGGATCAGGAAAAACAGATGTGCCACCGCCGCGGATAACTAATAGGGTTTTTTTTTGCAGTTAGATTGTACAGAGGGAGTATTAGGACTAGGGCTTAGACTTGGAGTCGAAATTAGGGTTGGATTTGACGGTGGATCAGTTATCTCCTGTGGGTTTTTCTGGTGAAGAAGGAACTAATTTGTCGTTGGTGGTTTACTTATGGCGATCGGTCATTGCTGACGTTGGGTCTATTTTGGGGAAATTTTTTTTTGACCCCTAAATTTGTCAAATTATAACAATTTTGACCAAAATTTTTAATTTCATTAAATTGGATCTAAACTTAATAAGTGTTGCAATTTTAATCATCTCTTTAATTTTTGTTAATTCACTCTTTAACTTTAACAAAAAAAACATGTGAAAATTTTCATGAACTCACTAATTTCAATAAAATATAGTATTGTACAAAATTAAGTTTGACTAAGACACAAATTAACCAATAAATAATTTTTCAAAAACTCACATATTTCATCCAAAATTTAGTGCCGACCTGAGCATATCTCTCTGATCAAAAGTTTATGAGTTCGAATTTCTACTCCCACATGTTGTCGAAATTAAAAAAATAGCTATAATGCCATTTTTCTTTGTAATTCTATCCATTATTTTGTTCCTTATATATTGTAACGTCCCGTTATTTGAACTGATTATTAATGAGTGTTATTTTTTAGATTTATTAAATGATTGAGAATTAATTAGATGAATTTTTGGAGTTAAGAATTATTTGGTTTTATTTTGACAGGATTACAAAAAGATTATGGAATTTATTTGGGTTTTATTTTGGATAAAATAAGAGATAAAAAAAAGATAAAATAAGAGAGATTTTATCTTTTAGGAAAAGATTATAGAATTATTTGGGGTTTTAATTTTGGATAACATAAGAGATAAATGAAGATAAAATAAGAGAGATTTTATTTTTTAGGAAAAGAAAATAGTTAAAGATAATGTTATATTTTTGAATTTATATCAAATTGGAATAGGATTATGATTTATGGACAACCCTATAAATATACATGTTATGAAACCCTTTTTCTTTTCAAAAGAAAATTTTCCCTCCTCTTTTCCCTCCCCCTTTTACGCCAAACTCTTCCTCCATCATCTATCATATATTCTCTCTCTCTCATCCTCCCGTCGACGACGACACTTGGGTATTAGTAGTGGTAGTTCCAAACAATGAGCTCAAAAAATTGTTGAGGAACGTAGATCAAGCTAG
>JAOANK020001332.1:0-10045 GCA_026257165.2 Telfairia occidentalis | reverse complement strand
TTGAATGTCGCTAAATTTGATAAGATGCACAAATAATATTTAAGTCTATCTTATTTACATCATTATAGTTTACATGAAGTCACAAACTTAGAACATAGATCCCAATAAATTATACAATAATAACCACACAAACAATGTGCAACTGTACACAGTCTGCAGCAAGTGATAAGTATTTATATCGTCTCCACAGAGATTAGTGGTAAATTTTGACTTATTCTAACTTAATCTCTTAGTGAATTCAAAAGTAACAAAATTGCATCATTGATGATTTTTATAGCTAATGCTAAATTAAATTAAATTCAATGACAAAATAAAAAGAATGCTTTTGTAGTTGTAACTATAAGAATGAATATGTTCGAAATAATGTATAATGTTATTTTTCCTAACACAGAATGCTGAAGCAAAAGAATTGTTGAATCGAATCACACAATAATAGTCTCGGAATCTTCCCAAATTTTCAAATTATCTTAAGTTAACTCCCATTAACCTATATGAATTAAACATGTTGTTTTTTTGCATTAGGCGAGTGATTATTCCTAACATCCTCACTTAGTCAGCCGCTAACCTAATCTAGAGGCTAATGTGTTTTAAAAGCAATCTACTCCTCCTATTTTCTCCCCAAACATAGAGAAGATATTCATGCGTGTTGGCCAGACAGACATAAACATTAAACAATAAGGAACACTCTTAAAACAATGAAATTCCACAAGCTTTTACTTCAAATCCAATTTAGTTCAATAATATTGCCCTTAATCCTCACCTAATAGTGATTAGTTCATACTGCAATGAATAAAAGACAACAACAAATAAATTAAAATAGTAAATGAGTTCATAATAAAAGAAAATTCTAAAGAACTGTAGAAATCAGATGCTTCATGAAAACAATTGCAAGAATTGCTTTTTCTGCTCCAACCTTCATTGGAGTTTCCACCTTTTGCAAGTTCTTCTCTACGGAAATTCAAAGAAGTACTGTAATGGTTGAAGAAAATTATGTGGAAGAAGAAGTCTCTAGCTAAACTTGATAAATAAACTTCTAAAAACGAACTCCTTTCTTTTGGCGGCTCCTCTATTTATAAGTCTTTTGTTGTGATTGAAAAACTTATTAGGTCAAATTGTGCCCGTGGTACACATCCAATGGTTGATTAATTTCGTAATATATATTTTTTTTCTATATTTCAAATTTCTGTTATTCTCACGCGGATCCTATATGTTCATTTTGCTCCATAAATGCTCGATCAATAGTTCTGCTAAAATAATTCTCCATCATTCATCTGCTTAACAAAATACCTAGAATCATAGCAATTAAGCATAAATCTCTTCAATTTCATTCCAATGCTGTCATAAATATAACGATGCAACAATATAAAAAATCTAAAAAGTTCTATAGGCAAAACAAAGATAAATCAAGCAATTATTCCATAACTCAAAGACAACTTACTCCAAGGAAGAAAACAAATCTAGCCTAAAAAACTCGTAATAACTCTCTTTTGGAGAGTTGTCAACTCTCAAATGAATTCACATTGTTTCCATCGCAAACTCACTTTCTGAGCTCTCTATTTTCAGCCTCGAGCGCCAAGAAATCACCCATTGAGCTCTAGCACAATTACACAAGAGGATTCTATTCTAAAATCTCGAAAATCGCATCAAATGACAACCTCCCCAAGCCCTAATGCAAAACTTTTGTTTTTATACAATCGTGGCAATATCGAGATGCTGGGGGTGACATCTAGATGCTGCCCTCATTTATTTATGAAAGCGCCATCAAAATAGTGCAAAAAGGTGGAGATCACTAATCATAATGTTGCGAGGCCAAGATAGCGTTGCAACGATACTTCGAAGAGATGCACACGCGTGGCCTCATTCCACTTATGACATTGAGATGTTGTCCATTGGAGCTTCAATCTGTAAGGTTCCTTCATGCTTTGGGCGTCTCAACGCCCTAATCTGACGTTGAGATGCTATGCTGGCTCCTTTTCATCAGGCCTTCAATTTTTCTTCTCTTAAGCCTATTTTTCGATCCAACATCCTCAAATCATTATTTTTGCCTCAATACCTCGTTTCCTACAAAACTCCATAAAAACAAGCATCAAAGCACACATTATGCACACAAAACCACTAAGTCTAAAGCTCTAAAATAACATTTTTTGAGTGCTATCAACCACCTCAAACTTAGAGTTTTGTTAGTCCCGAGTAAAACAAAACACGAAAACATAAGAGGAAATCAACAAATGCATGCTTATGACTCCAAATTCATTCCTCCTAAGGTGTCATGGGCACAACAAGAGAAACTATAAACCACATTTTATAATCAAGAAGATTTTAAGCCAATTCTTTTCACCCCTCGTGTGTGTGTGCGCACGCATGCTCATCTCATCTTAGTCCTTATAAGCTTAGAGTGACTTTCGAAGAACCTCCCTAGATTCTCTTACTTCAATATATGACTTGATTAAGCAAATCATTTATAAACTAGAGCATTAAAAGACTTTTTTTTCTTTTATTCTTTCATTTTATTCCTTGTTTTTTGTCTTTTCTCTTCTTTTTGCTAGAAGGGGAGCCTATTCGAGATGTATCACCTTCATTTTAGCTTACCCACATTTGTGATGAAAGGTATTCAACTACGAGCAATACATCTATCTAAGGGCTTAGGCTTACTCACTTTCCTTCAATGCTTTCATGCAAAGGCAAACCATTAGTGTCATGAATGTCCTTGATTACTCACGCATCAAGAAAGGAGGAGTAATCTCCTTCACTTAATTTTTAGTGCAAAGCCAACTAGATATGTACGTGGTTCACTTAAGCAAAACCACAATCTTTTCAGAGACTTTCTCAGAGAATTAATTCCCCCTAAAGACACTTTAAACCTTCAAAAATCTAGATAAGTGGGCTACGTGCTCAATTACAAAGGACTCCAAGAAGGTTTTGAACATGACTTGAATTAGAAATATGCTTTTTCATTTCTCCTAATTCAACTCGACAAACAACTCAGAGCAAATCATCAAATCTCCTCATCAATAGCATGCAAAGAGCAGTTCTAAAACAATTCAGTGCAGACAATCTTCATTCACATTCTTAAATCTCAAAAATTGAAAAAAATTAACTCATAAATCCAATCTCAATAAACACAAGAACTCAACACACAACTCAAGCATATTAATACTACGACACAAAGTACTCAGGATACCCCACCCCAAACATAAAATGATACATTGTCCACAATGTATAAAACACTGCACGAAGAGTAAACAATACTGGTCTGGAGAGTGAGGTAGTCCACGAAATCAACAGGCATGTGAACTGAGTACAATTGTCCTTAGAGTTCCTAAAAAGGGAATAAATGTACGAAATCCATGAGAAGTGGACAAGAAACTAAGTTTGATAGCCCAATAAGCTTGATGTTATAGCTCATTTGGCAAGTGACACACGTTTCTAAATACCAAATTGTACGGTGAAGTACCAATAGGTGTTTTGAAGGCAGTCCTATACACCCATAAAGCATCATTCAGCTTCAAGGCCCAATCCTTCTGGTTTGTTCTCACTATTTTCTCCAAAATCTGTTTGATATCCTTGTTCGAAATTTTAGCTTGACCATTAGTCTGGGGGTGATAAGCTAAAGACACCTTATATCTAACCACATACTTAGCTAGAAGAGACTAAAAAATCTTATTACAAATGTGTGACCCCTTATGATATGCTTCAAGTAAGGACACATCTAGCCACAAGAGTTCAATAAAGAGGAAGGAGGACAAGGGGAGAAAGAAACTTCAAAATAACTTGAAAGATCCAAAGATGAAGACTTTTTTTTATAGGTTAATTTAGGGGATCTTTAGGGTTTTAAGGATAAATTAGTGTTTCCTTGTTTTTATTGTTGTAACCTTCTTTTGGGCTTGATGTATAATTTATTTAATAGCTCTTAGGCCCGAGTTTAAGGTTATGTAACTTTATTTTTGCCTTTTGGGAAAGAAAACCCCATAAATATTGTTATTATTTTAGTTTAGATTTAGTTTAAGCCTTTTTTCCTTTTATTTTTAGTTGGAGGTAAAGATGCCTATAAATAGACATCTTCTTATACATTTGAGAAAGACTATGTTGAATTAAATGAAAATTAGCCCTCGACTTTTTCTTTGCTCTCAAAACCATGAGAGATTGGTGAATTTGATCTTGTTGCACAAACCCCGTAGAAACATTCAAGTGTAGGTTGGTCATCAAACTTTTGTAGTGTTTCACTTTGGATTAAGAACAACTCTCAATCCAAAGCCTTGACCTTCAAGGTAAGTCCATTCTTCTTTCCCTTAGGTGATTCTTGGTGTGTATGCTAGGTGTCACCGTGTGTGTTTAGGATGTGCTTGTCTATACAAGGGTTACCTAAGCCACTTGTAGTAAGGTTGAGCATATCATCTCATCACTAATTTTCACTCGTGGTGTGCCAAAATGAGTGAATATGTTCTTTTGCAAAAGTTTCAGTTTTACACGTGCATCGCTCTTCTTAATGGCTACCACCTCTACCCACTTAAACACGTTGTCTACAACAACAAGTATATATAAATGACCATCAAAAGAGGGGGAAAGAGCCTCATAAAATCTATACCCCATAAGTCAAATAATTCAACTTCAAGAATAGGATTCGAAGGCATTTCATGGAGTTTAGAAATATTACTTGTCCATTGGCACTGATCACAGGTTCTAACAAAGGTGTAATAATCCTTAAATAAAGTAGGTCAAAAGAAACCACACTGTAATACCTTTGTAGCAGTACGAGACGGGCCAAAGTGACCTCCACATGGTGAAGAGTGGCACTAATAGATGATTTTTGCACTTTCCTCAAGGGGCACACAATGGCTAATTACATGGTCAGCACAAATTTTGAATAACCATCCCAAAGATAGAAGCGTACCTCTTGCAAAAACATCTTTCTTTGTTGGGTGTTTAGATTGGGTGGTAGCATCCCTTCTGCAAGATAGTTAACTACGTCAGCAAACCAAGGCAATGTGATATTCACTTTGATATAGTCTCTCATGAGGAAAATCCTCAGTGATGGGGTGGTTTTCCTGCATGTTTCCATCCTCAATCCTCGACAAGTGGTAGGCTACTACGTATTCACACCCTTTTTTGTCTTTAATGATAAAATCAAATTCTTGCAAAAGAAGCACCCATCTAATCAATCTAGGCTTCACATCCTTCTTATTAAACAAAAATTTCAATGCAGTGTGATCAACGTGTATGGTGACTTTTGATCCAACAGATAGGCTTTAAACTAACCAAATGTAAACATAACAACTAACATCTCTTTCTCAGTAATGGTGTAATTTTGTTGTGCATTATCAAGTGTTCTACTAGCATAATATGTGGCTCTAAAAAGCTTATCACGTCTCTGTTTAAAACAACACCTAAAGCAAAATCACTAGCATCACACATCATCTCAAATAGATCATTCCAGTCAGGCACAATGATAATAGGA
The DNA here is from genome assembly GCA_026257165.2 of Telfairia occidentalis. Taxonomy (NCBI): domain Eukaryota; kingdom Viridiplantae; phylum Streptophyta; class Magnoliopsida; order Cucurbitales; family Cucurbitaceae; genus Telfairia; species Telfairia occidentalis. Next base: position 4,590 of record JAOANK020001332.1, on the reverse strand, counting down.
GCATATACCAATTTCTCTTTTAAAGTATTGAAAGTAGTTAGACATGCATCATCAAAGAGAAAAATAGATTCCTCTTCAAGTAAATTGCATAGAAGTTTTGCAATTTTAGAAAAATCTTTAATGAATCTACGATAACACCCCGCATGCCCTAGAAAATATAGACTTCTTTTACGTTCCCTAGAGGTGGCAGCTGCTCAATCACAACATTTTGGCTCGATCAACCTCCAAACCTTTCGTTGAAACCTTATGGCCCAAGACAATTCATTCCTTGATCATGAAATGACATTTCTCCCAGTTTAGAACAAGGTTGGTGTTTTGGCACCGCTGCAACACATGAGAAAGATTAGATAAACAAATTTCAAAGGAACGAAGAGCCAAATACTGAAAAGTCGTCCATGAAAACCTCCATTATGTTCTCGATGAGATCGTGAAAATGGGCATCATGCACTGTTGAATGGTCGTCGATGCATTGCACAATCTGAAAGGCATCTTCTTAAAAGTGTATGTCCTATAGAGACACGTGAACATGGTCTTTTCTTGATCTTTTGGAGCGATGGAAACCTGATTATAACCTAAAAAATCAGTAAGGAAATAGTAATAAGGATATCCAACAAGCCTATCCATCATCTTATCAATAAAAGGATGTGGGAAGTGATCTTTCTTAATGGTTTTATTCAACTTCCTAAAATCAATACAGTCACTGTCCTAGTGGGGATGTACTCATCATTCTCATTCCTTACAATAGTCATGCTCCCTTTCTAGGCACTACTTGAATAAGACTTACCGATGAACTATCAAAGATAACATAGATAATCTCGACATTTAACAACTTAAGCACCTTAGTTTACACTCCTCTTTCATAAGAGGGTTTAGTCTTTTCTGGTGTTCTACAAATGTGCTATATGCATCCTTCATAAGAATTTTATGCATGACAATGAAATGACTAATACCTTTAAAATCACTAATAGACCATCATAGAGCAGACTTATGAGCATGCAAGATCTCTAACAATCTATCATCCTCCACCTTACTCAACTCATAAAAAATAATCACAGGAAATTGGCATATCTCATATATCATTTCCTCTCATTGAGTGTTTTAAGCCAAGGGTTTATTTACTTAGGTAAATACGACTAATTATTCAACTAAGTCAATTGTTAAATTAGCCCAATATAACTCTTATATTGGATAATTTAATAATATATGATTATGACTTATTAAGTATTTCAATAAATCTAATCATTTACTGCATGCTTATAAAATAGTTGCCGAATTCACCTTCAAGGTCGGTTCCCAGGTAGGGGTGTTCCGTTTTCGTCAGCTTAAAAACCCATTCCTAGGCAGAACTTTCCTTAGACAAAGGTCCCTTAAAGATAATTATTTTATAAAATTTAACCTTATATTACATTCATTTTAATCCTATTAAAACAAATATAAAAGATTAACCTATTTCTAACCATATTAGAAATATCTTACATAGGTCTAGGTGAATTAATTTTAAACCATTTAAGACTAATCTTGACCTTATGTTAGCATCCAACTCTTTATTATAAGTTTTAAGAAAAATTATAATGGATGTCAAAATTTATTGCCATATTTGCAAATATGTCACATAGAAAAATAATTTGAAAATATGACAAATATTGAAAATTATATATATCACTGATAAATGCCTATTAGTGATAGCATTGACAGACATGTATCATTGATAGATCAATTTTCCTTCAATTAGTGATAGACTGTTTTCAATCTATGATAGACCATCTTTACTTCAATTAGTGATAAACGTCTATCACTAATAGACTATTATTTTTACTTCTATTAGTGAGATATGTCTATCACTAATAGACAATTCTTACATTTATCAGTAATACAAGTCTATCAATAATCAGTGATAAATCAAAAAATTTTCTTTTTCTTTCTCTGCTAGATTCATTATAACTGGAGTTCTATAAAGATTAGCGTGAATTTATTACCTCAAATTGTTAAATGTCAAGCATGAAGACCACAAAAATAAAAGAATCATTGATAGACTACTTATAATATGATAGACTTCTATAAGTGATAGACTACTTATAATATATAAAAACAGTAAAAGAATCAACTATTTATAATCAATATAAAAAAAGTTAATCATTGATATTATATCATTTTACAACTTGTGAAAATTTACATGTTTTACAACTGTGACCAATATGAGGAAAAAGATATTGATAAATTAATATCACGGATAGGTCTGATAGACTTTTATCACATAGTGATAGACGGTTTATGAGAGATAAACTTAAATCACAATCTAAAACAAATACTTCCTTAAATAGCAAAAATAGATTTCTTACCTTTACCACTTGATTTTTTCTTTCTGTTTTCTAAGATCATGTCCATTTTTTGTTTGATTCTCCATTCAAGCTAAAAAAATTAAAAAAATATATGACAATGTAGTCAATATAATATATAGTCTATCATTGATATATAGAATTTTATCGTTGATAGACAAAATTATGTTTTATTTAAGTATATTAGCAATACCAATCTATAGACTATAAATGAAAAAAAACAGAAATGAACTTTAAACTAAACAAGTCATAACTTACAAAAAAAACCTTATAAATCACAACTTATATGGTAACAATTAAGAACTTCAAAAAGATAATAATAATAATTAAAAAAACTTAAATGAAGAAACATAACTTCTAAATCAAAAGTTATAGACTAACAAATCAAAACATATAAACAACAAGCCAAATAATAATAAGAACTTATGAGATTTGAAAGTGACGAAACACTATACAAACTATAAGAATTTCAAAACTTAAGTGATAGAATTCAATCAATCAATAATAGACTTGTATCTCTAATAGACTTAAATCACAACATAATACATAGTCTATCATTGATAGAAGCCTATCGTTGATAGACTAAATTTATGTTGTTATTTAAGTCTATCGCTGATAGACTGTAAACAAAAAAAAAACTGGCAATTTTTTTGCCATATTTGCAAATTCTTTTATTTTTTTTGCTATAAATGCTATTATTTTATGCCCAATTGCTATATTTGCTATCAGCCCAAGTTTTAATTTATTTCATTAATTTTATGATCCTTATGACGTAAATGAAAAATAAAACCTATAACATGCATCAATGATATTAATTGAATATAATATTTATATTTATTAAAAAATATCAGTTTCAATGTAAATTCCTTTTTCATCTTATAATATAACACTTATATTAATCACTGATGAAAAAAACTACATTTCCATAATATAATATAACATTTATACAAAAACATATGATGCATGAATATTCATAACATGCAACTATATAATACAACAATTATATTAAATAATATGCATGAAATATGCTTATCCTACGGTGAGATTTTAAAACTATATGACATACAATATGCAATATAAAAAAAATACATTAAATGTATAATTAAATAGCGAAATGGACCAAATTTTGGCACCCTAAAACCATTAAGTAAATTAATATAATCAAATTATATTGATTTAATTAATAAAAAATATCACATGTTCCACAATCCCATGTTCAGCAGCGTGCACAACGTTGCGATGCTAGACCTCCTTGTCGCAACATCGCGATGCTAGGTAGCAGCGTCTTGACGTTGGACCACTTTTGGCGCAGTGTCTTAACACTGGATCTTCTTTGCCATAGCGTCGCGACGCCAGGTGGCAGCGTTGCGATGTTGGACCTTATGTGTGATGTTGTCACCTAGCGTCGCGACGTTGGGCCATCTGTGCTACGACGCGTGCTCGACGCTGCAGTTTTTTTGCTTTTCTCTACTTCCAAAAGCTTCCATTTTAACTCCGTTGTTGCAACAACTCTTACCAATCTTTAAGACACAGACTTACAGTCTCAATAACATAAATTAAATGCCCAAAACAACGGGCCCTTACAACTTTAATCGAATTAAAGTAGTAAACTAAGTGCCAAAACTTGAAAACATCCATTTTGCAAGCCCAACATTCAAAATGCAGAATGATACCCACATATTCTCTAAATTTTACTTCCAAATTGAAATTTGAAGGCATGAAAACCTGGCTCTGATACCAATTGAAGGAATTGATTTCTTCGCAGAAGCGTGTGAACGCCGATGCATTCAATATTCAACTTGGAACAGTCATGCATAAAAGCCAAAAATAGTGAAGAGAAGAAACGTTTCCCTGTGTAGAACTTTTCTGTCAATTCACCAACAATACCAAGCAAGACAAAATCAATGAGCACTACCACTTGGAAATCTTGCTATACTCAAAGAGAAGGAAAGTTAGATTGTGGGATCTCTTCTTTGATTTTGGTGAGGGAGGAAGAGCAACATGAATTTCAACATGAATTCTCAATCTTGTTCTGTGTTCAAAACATATAACTTAAAGGGAAGGAAGAGAGAGATGGAAAAGAGTTACGTTAACTCCTTACTCCTCTACGTGTCCAAAATTAACTCCACTAATGAGAAGTTAATTATATATAAATAAAATAAATATTTAATAATAAATATTTAATATATATAATTAATTAATTATCTAATAATCAATTAACTATATATTATGCATATTAATCACATTAAATGCA
>JAOANK020001321.1:0-10046 GCA_026257165.2 Telfairia occidentalis | reverse complement strand
CAAACCCAACCCAAACCAGGTGGGTTGGGTTGGGTTGCTCGGTTTTTTCGGGTCTTCGGTTTTTTTGAACACCCCTAATTGGCTATATATAGAGAAGAACAAAAATTAAGTGAACATTACACAAACTTTATAGGAGTTGTTTACAATGGTAACCTCTAGGATTTTTAATCTAAACATGAATTAGCCCAACAATATTGTTGCATAAATAAATGGAAAATTATAATGTGTGGCAAAATTTGTTATCATAGTTACAAATGTGTCACATAGAAAAATAATTTGCAAATATGATAATCTAATTTTTTTTAAAAATTCACGCTTCTATTTAGACTTATTTATGTAATTCTATATTTACTCCTGTATATCTCTAATAAATGTCTATCAGCGATAGCATTGATAGACATCTATTAGTGATAGATATCTATCACTAATAAACTGATAGATATCTATCACTAATAAACTAATAGATATCTATCACTAATAAACCATTTTTATTTCAATAAGTGATGGACCATTTTTACGTTTATGAGTGATAGATATCTATTACTGAAAGATCATTTTTACTTCAATTAGTGATAAGCGTCTATCAATTATATATCATTATTTTTACTTCTATTAGTGATTTATGTCAATTACTGATAGATAATTTTTACATTTATTGAGGTTATATGTAACGTCCCTTTTTTTAATTAGCCAATTATTTTATATTTAGTTATTGAATTTTATTGTTTGATTGTGTTTTTATTGATTTTATGATTGATTTGCTTAATTATTGGTTGTAAATATTTTATTTATTTGATATGGGTGTTTATTTTATTTTAGTTAAGTTTGGTGATAAAAGAGAAATTAAATGGTAGAAGAAAAATTAGAGTTGTTTTGTGTCTTTAGATTTTGAAAAAAAAAAAGAAAAATACGGAAAAATAAGGTTTAATGACATTTTGGTAACTAAGCAAGGAGACTAGGGTTAAGATTAGGAGTGTACTCTTGAGAAGGGTTAAGATGAATGCCTAGCCTCCATTTATTTTTCAAAAAGAAACTCTTTTCTCTTCCTTCCTTTTTATCCCTTACCATTCTCTCTTTTGCGACGACAGTGGCCTCCTTCTCTAGTGAGCTTCTCTCTCTTCCCCATTTATCTTAACACCGATAGAAGAAGTGAGGGGCGGCGACATCAGTGGTCCTCACGCAAAAACGATCTCTCTCTCTCTCTTCTTCTCTAACAGCAGCTGGGTTTTCTTCATGGAAAATACAACAGTGACGTGGGTCTTTCTTCACGGCGAGACAACGGCGACATGGGTTCCTCTTTCACGACGGTAAATCTTTCTCTCTCTCGCTAACCTCATGGCACACCAACTTTTTTCTCTTCTTTTCTGACGAGGCAGGGGCGCACAGCAGGGAAGGAAGACACGACGGCTATGGCTAAAACCATTTGAGTTTGTGTCCAATGGTAGCAAGGCGGCTCGTGAGGCTTCCCCACGTGTGAGAGCTACGGAAAAGGAGGTTGGTGGCGGTGCGCTTCAGTTGAGGCAAAACAAGTGCGTCTCCAATGTCATCTAGGAGTAGAAAAAATGGAAGAGGCATTCTACTTTTGCAAACGACAGCAGCATGTGGAAATTAGCAACAGTACGTAGTGATCGACGGGGTCGCGTGGGTGACAGCAGCAGCGACTTTCGGATAGCGAGATTGGTATAACTTTTCTTTCTCGAACCTTAGGTTAGATGCATAATTGCATCTTAGAAAATATATTTAGATGAGCATTAAGTCAATCTGTAGATTTTATGTAGGATATTTGCTAAAGGATCATAGGTCGGGCTACTAAGGGTCTATTTAGACTATTTGAATCTAAGGTAGGTGACTCTACTTTTGAAAATGCCTTCGAGCTAGGTCAGATGGATTGTATGCTATTTTTTTCTGTTAATTGAACTTTGTTGAGCATGATGTGATGAGTAGGTTGTTAAACTTTGAGCATGGCACGTACGTTTTGTATGGTTTTATAATTATTCACGTGGAATACCACGAACATTATATGTATGTTGAGTATGGATGCTAATGGCATCGCTTGATTATTGTGTATTGGATACCTTCGCGGTATCGTATTAATGTTGTATATTAGATACTGTGGGCATCATATGACGTTGTGTATTTTGGGACCTATGTATGGATGGATTTCATGTAACATGGACTGAAATGTAGGTGACAACCATCTCCTCATATAGTGGGTCAGTATTTGGTGGGAATCTGGCTACACTAACTGAGTATCATCTACCATCAGGCCATAATAGGGTTTCCTCAAGAGTTTGCACTTATACTCCAAGTGAGAGACAAGAAAGATGAGATCAAAGTCGTTGTTTACCTAAAAAGCAACAGAATGAGAAAGATATATCATGAAAAAATGTGAGAGTGCATTGAGATATGGACTGTGAACCTTGAAAGTATGATATAAAAGTAAACATAATAGGTCTCACATGATCATTGCATGAGTATATGTGTTTGCTTGTCTGACGTTGTGGGCTAGGTCACTTACTCAGTATTCTTAATACTCAAAATTTTCTTTAAAATATTTTTTAGGTAATGGCAAGAGTCTACTAGGTAGATGAATATAGCCAATTGCGAAGTGGGCCATGGTTAATGTCTTAGCTTCCACACGAGTATTCTTTTAGTTTTAAGTATTTGTTTAATTGTTTGGGAACTTTTCTGTGCTTTTGGACTATTCATGTTTTCTTAAAAGTTTTTATGTTTTTCTATTGGGATCCTAGTAAACTATTATTGGTTTCAAAATTATTCTTAAAGTTTATTTATGAAAATTATTTCTCATTAAGTTATTTGTGAATTTCTTTTGGTTCGAAAGCATACATGTTAGTAACGTCAGAAAGTCTAGGTCTTAGAAGTCAGAGTTGTTACAATATAAGTCTATCAATAATCAATGATAAATCAATAATTGTCCCTTTCTTTTTCTCTACTGTATTCATTCTGATTGGAGTTTAATAGAGATTAGCGTAAATTTATTACCTCCAATTGTTAAATATCGAGCATGAAGACTTAAAAAATAGAGAACACCATCAATTGGAAAACTGAGAAGCTGCACAAAATATAGCCGATGACGTTGTATTAGTCACAATTGTAAAACATGTAAATTACCATGAACTGTACAATGATATAATGACAATGATTGACTTTTTCTTATTGATTATAAGTAGTTGATTACTTTACTTTTTTGTTTCATATTATAAGTAGTCTATCACTAATAGAAGCCTATCAGAGATAGACTACATATTAGTCTATTATTGATCATAGATATTGTTCACACAAGATTTCAGAAAAATTTCATTCGTGAAAATGAACTTAATTTTATTATTTTTGTGTAGTAATACAATCTCTAATGTATAATCCTTTGATGTTTTCTCTCTGATTTACCTTTCACTTCGAGGGCTGATGAACACCTTGAGTCAAGGGAATGTGAGTCGTTGACTTTAGCTTGTTGAAGAATCTTCTCAGCCTTTGACTTCTGCTTGTTAAAGAATCTTCTAAGTCTCTGACTTCTACTTGTTGAAGAATCTTTTCAGCTTTTGACTTCTATTTGTTAAAGAATCTTCTAAGTCTTCAACTTCTATTTGATGAAGAATCTTCTAAGTTTTCGACTTTTGTTTGATGAAGAATCTTCTACTTCGAGTTTGTTGAAGAACTTCAACTTCGAGCTTGTGGAAGAACTTCAGCTTCGAGCTTATTGAAGGTCTTTAGCTTCTAGCATGTTGAAGAGCTTCGACGTTGAGCTTTAGACTCTGTTTTGTTGAAGAAGACGATCAATTTCTTAAAGTCTTCTAGTCTTTAGCTTCTTTTGGCTGTAGAAGTCTTGGACCTCTTGGGAGTCTTCTCTATGGATTCTAAATTCTGAATCTTCAATCTTCTGAATCTTGTGAGTCTTCTGAATGACTGGAAATTTGGGATGACCCCTCTATTTATAGAGATTTTAATGGATCTCATATGAACTTGGGCTTGGGCTTGACTTTTGGGCCTAACCATTAGACTTGGCCTTTGAAGGGATAACTACATACTGAGGCTATTCCTATATACCAATTTCAAAAAAGTCCAATCCAAATTTTTTTTTTTTCATGTAGGGGTTTTGGCCCAAAAACGTAAAACCAAAACATAAGCAAAATAACCAATAGATCCCTCCACTAAGGTGCCATCATTTAGAGCCAAAAACAGAAAATTAAAAAAATCAGATCCTTGCACGCGAAGATCACGCCTGAAAGTGGTGAATATTCTCTCAAAACTGTTTTTGAAATTCTCTCTCGTTTGGTATTCTTCATAGATTTCCTTCCTCTAACTACAAAGCTTTCAAATTTGCACATTTACAAACCCTTCTCTGCCGTTGTTAGAAGAAAACGTATGACATCGCCATTCAAAAAAAACAAACTACGCCGCCGTTGGAAGCTTCCTTCATTCAGAAACAGAGGTATGTATCTATTTACGTTGTTATTCTTCCTTCACCGTTGTTTCCGCATTTTATAAATAACTTTTGTGGAAGCTAATCTGTTTCTGCATTTTAGAAATACCTTTTCTGGAAGCAGGGATTAGCTTTGTATGTCTTCAACATCACAGAGGGCAGCAGGAACAAATATTCAGTGTATGAACCCTATTTTTATCATGTGGACCATATTTTTTTTGTCTTGGACATCTACTTTTCCAACATTATAAACTATGTGTGAACACTAGTTTTGTATATATGAAATAAATCTTATTGAGTTCGAAAAAATCATTACAAACATATGAACAGTATATGAATACATAAATAGTGCTGCAAAAATTGCATTTTGTTTGAACATAATTCCACTGGGTTATTGAAAATATGTACATGCACTAGATATGAAATTTGGGTTTGAAATTTGTTGATTATCTATGTTTAATACCTATTACGACATTAAGATTTGTATAATAGTAAGACAAATATTAAATATAGGAATGTTTGTAATGGGTATAAAACATATATATAAGTATTGAATGTAGTCTGCATTTTATTTTGAATTAATGAATTATGTATGACAGACATGAATGTATTCTTATTGAATATTTTTAAAGCATTGCTTATAAGTGATCTAATTTAATGATTTTTTTAGCTGTTTTTAAGTAATGAGAGAAAAATTAATTATTTTCCTATTGATAATGAATATTTTTTAGTCATACCTCATAGGAATGTGTCAAATAAATAGTATTTAGAAAAATGAATTTATTTCAAATGAGCGTTTATTTCATTTATCTAAGTTACGTATAACTTTTTCAAAGTTAAAGGATATTTTCATTATTACAAGTTTGGATAATGTGTATTCATAAAGAGTATTTTTGCATAATAGTATTCATTAGTATGAAAAATATTTAAAGGTAGGTGTGAAAATATTTGTATTGGGTATGAAACATATATATAAGTATTAAATGTACAATGCGTTTTGTTTTGCACTGATAAATTAAGTATAACAGACATGTCCTGTTTTTTAACCCTTGCTTCTATGAATGTATTCTTAGTCAATGTTTTTTAAGCATTTATTATCTGTTCTTAAGTAATGACGGAAAGCTGGGTTTATTTTAGTACTGATAATGTATTTTTGGTAGTCATACCTCATATAAGTGTGTCATACAAATTTCAAATGAGCATTAATTTGATTTATGGAAGTTAGGTATAAATTGTTTAGAATTAAAATGATAAGACTAATTTCTAAATGTTCATTATTAGTAGTTTCGATAATGTGTATTTATAAACGATATGTTGGAATAATAGTATACATTAGTATGAAAACTATTTAAAGGTAGTGTGTACAAATGTTTGTATTGGGTATGAAAAACATATATGAGTATTGAATGTAGACTGTCTTTTAATTTGAACTAATGAATTAGGTATGATAGACATGTCTTGTTTTTTTAACAATTACTTATAAGTATTGAATCTTTTTTAAGCATTGCTTACATGTGATCTGTTTTTAAGTAATGACAGAAAGCTGGCTTTATTTTATTACTTACTGCATATTAATGTCTCATACCATAAATTTAGCATACTATAGAAAATATTATTGAAAAATGACATTAATTAATTAGAATGATGTTTGCAGATGCCAGAAATATACATTGAGACAATTGTCGAAGAAACGGTGGAAGACATGAATCCAACGAATGAAAAGGACATATGCATGAAGAAGAGAATCAAGAGACTGAATGCCATAGAGAAAAAAAGAAGAGAATGTCTGAAGAGAAAGATGATGAATTAGAGGTATTATGTTAACATACAAGTATTTAATTATAATTAAAGATGGTAACTACCAATATTATTAATTGCAAGAAGATATGGTGCCACTGACACAGAGAAAGAATGGAAAAACAACAAAGAAGACAGATAGGAACAAAAAGGAGACAGATAAAGGAGAAAAATAGAGACCCGAATGACAATTGAGAAAAATGAACAGAAAGGAACAAAGGTATGAAGTATATATATTCATTATGAATGATAAATAAGCATTCAGACTGAATCCTACTTTATTATGCTTGCAAGATAAAAAAAATAAAGAAGACAAAAACTGCAAATGGAGATAAGGATAGAACTGTTGAGGTATGTATGATTTATATATTACAAGCATAATTTTCAAATAATTTACTTTATTATCAGACTTTAGTACATAAATGATTGATGTATTGCATGAATCAGAACTATGTGTATGATAATTATAATCCTAAATTAAGTATATAAGTTAATATGAATTATTTATTAATTATGTGATTACGTTAATGTAAAAATTAATTTAAGGGGTCTCGTGGTTATTGCCAAGACGGAAGTGGTCAACAACACAAAAATTAATGATTTACGACTAGCAAGAAGTGCTGAAGCAAATTAGAGAGAAATTAAGCAACAAACAGTTAATGTGATTTAGGAGTAATTGTTTCGAAAATTTCTTAGACTTGAAGATTAAGAAATTCTCTTGCAGATCCTGCATCACATCATAAAAAGACAAGTAAAATCAATAACACCTAGTGAGTTATGCTTCGATTTAAGAGGAAGGGTAGTGAAGTTCACTATAGAGGATTTCAAGAGTATAACAGGATTGAATTGTGGTGAAATTGAAGAAATAGATAAAGAGAGATTGGAAGGGAGGCTTTCTAAAAAATATTTTGATGAAGAAAAGCTAAATAAGAGGTCAAATATTTCAAATCTATTCAATAACATAGAGAAGGTGAAGAGAAAAGATAGAGTAAAGTTAGCAAAACTACATAAATTGGCCAACTTTATATTGGGAAAATAGAATGAGCCTAGGGTGGAAAATGAGTACATATATCTATTGGATGACGAAGAAGCATTTGACAATTATCAATGGGGGCGTCTGGCTTACAACATAACAGTAGAATCCATCAAAAGATCAATAAAACTTTCAGATGTATCAATCATAGGACTGACAGGATTCCCATATGTTGTTATAGTATGGGCTTTTGAATGCATACCAATGCTATCGACAGAGCCGACGTGCTATGCGAGAAAAGTAAGCTCGAGTATTCCTAAGATGAAGAATTGGGCAATCGATGTGTTGCTAGAATGGAAAGAACTTGATCTGAAAATATTTGAGAATATAAGGTATGTTTGTTGTTCTATTAATTGTTTTTCTTGATATAATTTTATCAAACGGTATTTGAAACTAAGTTTTTTTTTGTTTAATCAAAATGCAGTTTGAAATTGTGAAAATGATGAAGAAAGAAATGATAATACTGGAAAAGGAAAGGAAAAAAATAGAGACTGTTCATGTAGAAGAGGCGAGACCATCGTATACCACCACAAATGTGGTGGAAAAGACAATTCTTACTTTTTTTTTCTCAGAGTTTCAGGAAATGATAAAGAGAAGTTTTGAAACATTGAACAAGAAGAAAGATGACCTATACGAAGAAGTGGGAAGTATTAAGAATTTAATGAAAAAAGAAGGTAAAAAAAAATGAAGAAGAACAAAATAATGATGAAGGAGAGGAACGAGAGGACAAAGTTGACAACGACAAAGATGGAGAAGAACGAGGAGAAGGAGATGGGCAAAGAGAGCCTAAAAGTAGAGAAGAGGTAAAATAGATGGAGGAGAAAAAAATGAAACACAACCAGAACATACGGTTGACGAATAAAATATGAGAGCAGATGATGGAGCATTCAGACAACAACATATTGTAAGTATATATATAAAATAAAAAATGGTATTTATGTGTATTACGATTATAGTTTAATTAACATGTAGAAATTGCAGGATCCATATTGATGTGGGATAGAATTGCTCGTATACGCAGATAGACCTTAAATCACCATGTGTACAAATACATCTAGGTCCTAGCCGAGGTATAATGAAACACCGAGGCTTGGCTAAGGCAAGGCGAGCCCGAGGTAAGGAGCGAACCCTAGAATCGGTCCTTATTGGATGCGAAGGGATAAAATCACTCCACCAATCCCTCCGCTCTTAATCAACCAGAAATCACGCCTGATCGGGAGTATTACACAACCAATGACTCCCCCCACCTCAAGTATAAATACGAGGCAGAGCCACATCAAAAGGTACACAATGAGATCTAATAACAATCTCTACTCACTTCTTCTGCCTTACTGACTTAATCGTCGGAGTGTGGTATCCACCACCCTACCTCACCTCGTCCTCTTCTTTTAGGTCCGAGGTCACTCGTTGCTCAGTCCACATCAGCAGGAAGAACTTCTCGTGCATCAACATTTGGCGCCGTCTATGGGGACTCTACAAAACAAGCCTATTTCAGAGATGGCACGATCGAGTTTTGACCAATCAGAAAGTGATAGACGCCGGTCACAATCCGGTAATGAACGAACGACTACTGTGCAGCCCGACCCATCTCATCCGACTAGGAAGGGAGGGAGAGGCCGTGGGCGCCAGATAGCCACTGCTCAAATAGAAGCCCTGCAAGCTCTAGTATGAGACCAGGCGCAGACCCTCAAAGCTGTGTAGGCGCAGATGCAGGCGCTAGTAAACCACATTCCTTCTGTGCATGCCCAACCTCGGGGGCTAGAGGTCCATGATGTGGTAGCATGAGCCTCGGGGGCTCGACCCTAGGGCTACGAGTGCCAAGAGGGAACATCCACGCACGGCTGGCATGTGCAGTCGAAACACTGCGCCAACCGATCGACAGGGCGGAGCCACTCCAAACTCAGCTAAAAAAGAGTCAGCCCAAAACGAGGCCCAACCCAACCCAACCTGCCAGATAAGATTGAGGCCAAGCAGCGAGAACGAAGTGCGTCTTGTAGCAAGAGCCACTACACTGGGACTTCGAGCAAACTTGATTGGGAGGATGCCCTGGAGGAAGTCTAAGCCGAACTGAGCGGTCTGTAGAGGGGGCCCACGGCTAGGGTAGCTCCAAGGATGGCCACTGCAAAGCATATTTTGAAGCCAGGGTTAGAGCCCTTCACTGCCTAGGTGATGAATGTCGAAATCCCAGAGAAATTCAAGGACCCAACCATGAAGGCCTGCGATGGAATGACTGACCCTGTCGAACACGCCGACACCTATCGGTAAAAAATGGAGCTGCACCGGGTACTAGATGCTATTAGATGACATGCTTTCTCTGTTACTCTAACAGGGCAGCGTGAGCTTGGTACCCAAGTTGAAACTCGGGGTGATATCCATCTTTCAAGAATTGGCTGAAATTTTCGTAGATCAATTCTTGGGAAGTAGCGAGAACCGGTGCCCCTCCAGTCATTTAATGACACAATACCAGAGTGAGAGCGAAACGTTACAACAGTTTGTCACCCGATTTCGACGAGAAGCGTTGCGTGTGAGCGACTATTCAGATGAGGTGATCATAGCAGCATTCACCAGATGCTGCAAGCACCCCGAGATGCTACAGTACATCACCATCAATAAGTGGAAAACGTTCGCGGAGGTTCTCTCCCACGCCAATAGTCTTATGACAGTCGAAGAACTCCTTATCTCAAAAAAGATGGCAGCGATGGTGTTTATACCATCCTCTGAAGGATGCATCAACATGCATAAGCAACGGAATAAGGATCAATACACTCTAATTAG
>JAOANK020001311.1:0-10046 GCA_026257165.2 Telfairia occidentalis | reverse complement strand
TAACTTCAATAACGACTTTATTGACAATAGAATATGTTTACAAGTCATTCGAGTTTTAGGACATACATACCCAACAGAAGAAAAGTTCCCTCGCGACCCCCACCACAACCTTCGAGGGCACTATAGGTTCAGACCGAGGACATTCCCTCAAGTTGGAATGGTGGATCTGAGACTCACCCAACCCAAGAGACCCCACCAGAGCTCGGCTGCTTCGCACCAGCTTCCATTTGATCTCCACAGACCGAAATCAAAGAGACAGGTCGAAGTTGAGGCTGTTAGCCCGCCTAAGCTTCTGAGTAAGGCGAGCCTGGGTCGCCTTATGAACGACTAAACGACACTCAAACTCCTCCTCCTCCTTGAAAATACTATCTACCAAGTCAGATTGAAGAGTCTCATTCTCAGCCACTACAGCCTTCATTTGGTCGATAACCACGATCTAAGAGAAGTCAACCTAAAAGGGACTTGGGATGTGCGTAGGAGACTCAAGCCCAATTGGGGACAAGGTCCCACCGCGCTCCTCAGAACCAGACATTTGGCCTTTAAGTATGGGGATGAGGAGAATGTGAAGGGGATGAGGAGAATGTGAAGGGGAAGCATCCTATTTATAGGCCCTCTCCGACCCCCTCGGAACTCTTGATTGCCTCGAAAAGGGGCGAAATACTTAGAATCACGGACTTCTTCGAAAAGGGCAAAATCCTCAGAAATCGGTGATCCCAAATCTCAAGGAGAATGCCCAAAATCTCAAATCGTCGAAACGACCTACGAGGTCCGAGCTCAGGACAAAGGTCAACCATAAGCAAATTCACTTAGGGAAAAGGACAAGTTCACTACTCACCTCGGACAGAGCCATTGAGGTGACCTACGATGTTCGAGCTCAAGATAGAAGTCAACTGTAAAAAGATCCACGTAAGGAAAAAGAAACAAGTCCACCATTCACCACGGACGTTTTGCTCATGTTGCGATAAGAACAATCTAGCATAGGAATGACCTACAAGTTTATCGTGGCGATCAATAGCTTAGAATCCATGCATGTGAAAAAGATAAGTCTAAGTATGAAATTTCGGTTCAAGTACAACATCCAAGCTCAAGTAAGAAATCGTTAACAAGAGAAAAGAGATGAGTCCAAGTGGGCGAGAACAACCTCATTTTATAAATTGCATAAAGTACAAAAGTCTTAAACAACACAAAAAAGAAAAGAGAAACAAGAAAAGTAGAGTCTAACTAAAGATGACAAAAAGTGGAGGGAATTCGACCTAACACTATCCTAAATAAGTATGTCACCGAGGAGGTCTAAGTCGTCATCTTCTGGAAACACCTCGGCTGGAGGAGCTGAAGCTTCACAGTTCGAAGTCGCTCCCCTAGTAGTTGAGCCCATGTTTTTCTTAGGAGCCTAGTCCGTCTCGTAGATCGCCCGTATGGCTACACAGTCCAGGCCTAGAAATTGATCCACGACCTTATCTAGAGCACAATCGAAACGTCTGTTGCTCACTCCTTTTGCGTCTCTCGAATACCGGGGTGGTCTTCGAATGTCGCGGTCAGTAGTGAGGCATCCGAAAGGGTGAGCTCAGCTTGTGCTAGCTTCTCTTTGGCAGTCTTCTTCTCCTCAGCCACCTAAGACGTCGCCCTATTCAACTCAACCTCGGTGGCTTTCCACCCCTCTTCAGCCTCTTTGAAGAAGGCGAGCTAGCCTTTAAGTGACTCAATCTCCTACTGGCCTCGACAAGCTTGGCGTCTGCTTTAGCTCGCGCTATCGCTCTTCACGACGACTCTTCTCAACAGCGCGTCTCTTCTACTCGGCGACTCGAGCTCGCACCGGGTCCATCACACTTTGCTGAAATCGCTCTTGGAGCTTAGCGCTTGCCACCATGGCCTCCTTGCACAAAGATACAAGTACCTGCGTGGAACTTAAGTTAATGAAATATGCTTAAAGCATAACTATGTCAAGTAGAAATTGAAACTTACTCGGGTCGCGTCATTACACGATCGACTCAGTAGCTGATCCGCGTGCTGCAAATTGGGAGCCACCCTTCCAAAGTGCACCCCATCAAGGAACGAACTGCATTCCTAACAGTCACCTCTACCTTAGATTCTTGAAGGGTGGCTATAAAAGGGACTCCAAAGTCTAAAGGCTCCTACGTAGTGGGTTGCGATGGAGGCTCAGAGTCCGAAGAGAAAACCGCCACGTCAAGATGGCGGGAAGTCGCTTCCTCGTCGCACCGAGAGCTGGGATCTCAGCAAGATCACTCGTTGGTGGTGAGGCACGATGGGAGGCTCCTGGATAGCTTCGGCAAGAGCCAAGGGTGGTAGGACCGCCAAAGTAGGAGGAGCGGAAATCCAAAGTGGAAGTTCGACCCTCACGTGCTGATTCGCGGTACCGATACCGTCTGCTTCTCGGGCACGCTTCTCGCACTGCTTACTTTGGAAAGAAGATAACGAAGCAGATATTTCTTCTGAAAACATGAGGGTCAATGGAATACAGCGAAATGAGGAAAAATGACAGTAGAATTGAAGTCCTAGCTTACCTCGGACTGGCAAAGATGGAGACCGTGCTCAAGGAATTGTTCCTCACACAACAGCACATCGCTGTGGCAAACCTTGGCCTCAAGCGCAACAGCAGCCTCAACTACTCGACGTGAAATATTGCTAAGGGGCTCAGGGTGCGCTAGAAGAGCTGCGAAGAAAAAAAAAACACATGGGCTACGAGTTCACCAAACTACCCAGCAGAGCTAGAGGGAGACTACTCACTTGGCACCTCGAACTCGATCGGGACCTCGCAGATTAGACCCCATCAGCGTTGAGGGCAAGCCACTCTTCAGAGACGTAGAACCAATGGTTTTTCCAATTTTTGACCGAGGTGGGACCAGACACCTTAAACTTAATGCTAGGACGGGAAGCGGTTTAAAAATGACTCATGACGTGAGGGTAGACCTTAAGGGAAAAAATGCCCAAGGCCTGCTCGACCTCGAGCTCGGTACAATTGAAGTACCTCCACAACACTAACAGCCCAGCAACGTCCCCCGTGCGTTGGGGGTGAGCTGAGCAGGGGCAAGGCCAACCCTAGACAGAAATAATATGGGGAAGGGATGGAGAGAAAGCCTAACCCCTCTCACAAACATTTGAGGATAGACGGCGACACACCCCAGCGAGGGGTTCTCCAACGTCTCTCTAAGAACAGGCAATCTAATCTCGACATTGTCCAGAATAAGATATCTCTCCGTAAGACTGACCATTAAGCCTAAGGACAATTTGGAAGGATAATGCCGAGGATGAGCTGAGGGTGGGGATGACGACGGACCATCACCTCGGCCAGAAGTGGTAGTCTCGAAAAAGGCAGGGTCACTATCACCCCTCCGAACTAGATCTTGAACCGGCTATATCACTAGATATCCTATGAATTCTTGGGGGAGGAAGAAAAAAGAGAGGAAGTTGAACTAAGAGAATTGTCAGGCTTCGAGTGCGAATCGAGAGCTTTTGAGGTAAGTGATCTGACTGATGTGGGGGACGATCTTTTATAGCCTTATAGGCACTGCCTGGCCGTTAGATCAACAGGCACAATAATGATCGTTGCTTCGAGAAATGAAACGCCTCTCCACCCAACTGACGCAGCGCTCAAGGCACCTCGAAAGTAGCTATGGACAAGTACCGGGTGCGGCCTCGGCCAGATAATGGCCGATGAGCAAGTTCGGCAACCACCTAGAAGAACGACCTACTCCCACTAGAAGGGGCAAATTCTACTTTGTGTACCCCGTATGAGCTCAGTTCGGCAAGACGAGGCCACCCTGAAGTGTGACGTCGATTCCAAAAATAACGCTGGACAAGGCGTGATAGGGGTGGAGATAACTTTCAACAGTTATTGATGTGGATAATGAATCTATCAAAAATTTCTGAAAAAGCCTTCATGTTTGTTCGAGTGGCAAACCTTTTATAAATAAACAAACCAATGTTGAGATCCTTATTTATTCAGCCAGATTTGGAGCCTTAAAAATCGTCTGACAATAACCAAGATTGGAAAGAAAATCTTCATTTTCCAATTTAGCAACACCATAGACAAGGAACGAATTCTTAATACATGACCATGGTTTTCAACAAATCCATCACTATTTTTGTAAACCAAGAAAAACATATCAAGATTTATGAAATAGAATTCAACAAAGTTCAATTCTGGACCCACTTTTATGATCTACCATTGGTCTGTTGAAACAAGAAAACAGCTGAAAAAATTGGTAATTCCGTAGGAAATTTTATTTCAGTGGATTGTTAGTGCGGAATAAGTTGGAGCCCAACAAATGGCTTAGCGATTTAAGTGTTGTGCTGTCAAACTCTCTCTAAAACACTTCACCTTTGTGTGTCTTATTCTTTTTTGTGCAGAAGAAAAAACACATGCAAAGATTCAAGACTATTCCAAAATAAAGAAAGAAAACTCAAAGATGATCGAGAGGGAGAGAATTTGTCGCTGGTCTCAAAGATGAATAGAAAATGAGGAAGAAGAAGATTTAAAGTGGTTCAGCAAAGTATGCCTACATCTACTGTGCAAAGTAACCAAGTCTTTATTTAAATTCGTTTCTCTCAAGGAAATTGAGAGTACAAGAATACTAGAACAAACTAAACATATATCTGTTATGTTTTTCCAGCTTTTTCTAAAAAAGGTCGACTGCTTCTCCTTAACCTCTTCCTTGAGTTAACGGTAAGTAATTCGAAGTTTTTGATCATTTATTTTAACATGGATGATAAAGGATCTGAGGGTATATGGGGAGAATACCTGAGAATCAGAATAGAGATGAACATAACTAAACCTCTCAGAAGGGGAATCAAGCTTAACATTGCAGATCAAGAAGAGGAGTCTTGAATCCGTGTGAAATATGAGAAATTGATGCATGTTTGCTATTTTTGTGGATCCATTTTCCACACTTTAAAAGATTGTATTCAGGCTATTGAAGAAGGATGTCATTCTTTTTCAGAAAAGTCTCAGTATGGCCCATGGCTCAGATTCAAAACAAGTCAAGGACCAAATAAAACAAATCAAGAAAAAGCAAATTCTCCAAAGGCAAAGAATCCTGTCAACTCAGATCACGTCTCTCCTCCTAAAAAAGAAAAAATACTCCACAAAAACCAGGGGAAAATACTAGCAAACCAAATGAAGTCAAAGATCATACTCCTATTCCTATTGTGTCTACAGGAAAAAACAACCAGAAAGAAGTTTCTCAAAAACCACTCCCTCTGAAAAATATTGACCTACACAAAGATCTTCATAATCTACCCTCTGATTTGTATAAAAATGAACCAGAAGTGTCTTCCTTTAAAGTTCCTGTAAATAAGGAAAAAGAAAGATTGAGGTTGACAAAAATCCAAAAAAAAATCAATTTTAAAAGAGCAGCCAGATTTGGCCAAATGTAGATATATGATGCAATTTTAAGAGAACAGATATTGGGAAAGAGAAAGACAAATAATGTCCTTGATGAAGAGTTTTAATGGGTTAACAAAAAGCAAAAAAAATTGTACCTCTGTGATTGACTTGACTCTTACGGATGTTAACAACAACTTATGGGCAAGTTGCTTAGCAACCCTTCCATTCATTATGAATCTACTTAGTTGGAACGTCCGAGGTATGGGGAATCTGAAGGCGCTCCGAGCTCTTAAGAATGTGATTCATCTAAATAAACCCCAAATTATCTTTTTAATGGAGACCAGAGCAAATAAGCAAAAAATGGAATCCATAAGGAGAAAAATCAGCTTTGATTGTTGCTTTGCGGTTGAAGGAAAGGGCAAGGAAGGAGGTATTTGTTTATTTTTGAATTATGAGACTAAAGTGAGTCTTAGATCTTTCTCCCAAAATCATATTGATGTGGGTATTCCAAAGGAGACTTTGCTTGGAGACTATCTTGTATTTAAGGCTGGCCTGAAAATCAAAATAAGAAATGGACCTGGGATCTTATCAAAAGATTACAAAATAATGATTCCTCCCCATGGCTAGTAGGAGGAGACATTGATGAGGTTCTGTGGCCTTATAAAAAAGATGGTGGAAATGAGAAACGAGATAGAATGATGCAAAATTTCAGGGACACTATTAATGAATGCAATCTAAAGGAAATAAAGTTTCGTGGAGACATATTTACCTAGATTAGAAGAAGATTTGATGGGATTCTAATAAAAGAAAGACTCGACCATTTTTTTGGTAGGAAATTTTTTTTTGAAATGTTCTGGGATGTTGAAGTTAGGCACCTGGGCTGGCAGTATTTGGACCACAGACCCATCTTAGTTCAATGCTATAATTCTAAATCTGATAAGTAAGAAAAAATTCTAAGAATTTCTTTTTGAGTTCAACAACATGTGAGGTTGGGGGATTCGAATCCATGAACTGTTGGTCAGGGAGATGTGTCTTTAACCAGTTGAGCTATGCTCGATTTGGCAAAAATTCAAACAATTTTTAGATTTGAGGAATTCTGAACCAAAGATCAGGCTTGTGGTGAAATCATTAAATTCAATTGGGGTACTAATATGTATTCCTCTCCTTCTTCACTCAACATGGCTCTACAGAATTTAAGGAAAAGGAAGACTTTATTTGGAAACGTTAACAAACTAAGACATGCCATCCAAGATGAGTTTTTGAAATGCTCAGCTAATCAGAGAAATAGAGAAAAACTTGTACAATGCTTTGATTGAGGAGGAGATTTATTGGAAACAAAGATCAAAGGATTGAATGGCTAAGTGGAGACATAAAAATACTAAATAGTTTTATAGGAAGCATCGATGCGCAAGGCAAAGAATAAAATACTTAGTGTGTGGAGGGTGATGAAGGTCAATGGTCTGATAACAATTTGAAATTCAAAATATTTTCATCGATTATTTCACCAATATTTTCAGACGGTTGATCCAGACCCTATTAAAATCCAAATGTCTTTAACCTCCACCAAGGAAAGAGTTTCTGTAGAAATGAATGATGTGTTACTTCAACCTTTAACTAAAGAGGAGATTAAAACAGCCTTATTTCAAATGAACCCCATGAAAATCTTGAGTCTAGACGGTTTTCCAGCTCTTTTTTATCAAAAATATTGGAATATAGTTGGAAAGAAGACAACAGCCATGTGCCTTAACATTCTGAATAATAATGGTTCTGTTAGTGAGCTAAATTCCACCACTACTGTTCTTATTCCAAAGACCATTAATCCTAGAAATACAACAGACTATCGCCCGATAAGCTTATGCAACGTTTCTTATAAAAACATTACCAAAGCTATAGCCAATCAGATGAAAAAAGTTCTTCCTGAGCTAATCTCAGAGAACCAATGTGCCTTTCTGCCAAACAGAGCTATTCTGATACTTTTTTATCAGCTCCAAGTGCATTAATTTCATAAACAACAAGAAGGAAGGAAATGATAGGCTCACAGCTCTAAAACTAGACATTAGCAAAACTTATGATAGAGTGGAGTGGACTTATCTAAAGGAGATTATGAAATCTTTGGGTTTCAATGAAAGGTAGATTTCTCTAATTATTAATTGTATAAGATCTACTAACGTTTCTATTCTTATTAATAGGCAGGTTACAAGAAATATTAAAGCTAAGAGAGGTCTTCAACAAGGAGATTCTCTTTCACCTTTATCTCTTCTTACTATGTGCTGAAGGATAATCTTCTATGCTTAGAGAAGCCAAAGATCGAAAAATCATTTCTGGCTGCCAAATTGCAAAGGCCTGCCCTAATATATCTCATCTTCTTTTTGCCAATAACAGCATATTATTTTGCAAGGCGTATTTACAGGAATTATTTGCAATTAAAGAGATTATAAGATCCTAGGAAGAGGTATCTGGTCAAACTGTTAACTACAATAAATCAGCAATCCTTTGCAGCCCAAATGTTTATAACTTTACATAGATTTGAGAGAAACTATCTATCGACTCATGAAAATGAAGATTGTTTCTAATCTAAGTAACCATTTGGGGATTCCTTCGGCTTTTTCAAGAAATATATTCTCTGATCTTCAGTATATTAAGAATAAAATTCAAAAAATGATTTTTGGTTGGAAGAATGGTTTGTTCTCAATCGGTGGTAAAGAGGTGTTAATCAAAGTTGTAGTCCAGGCTATACAAACATATATTATATATGTGTTGTTGCCATCTCCCAAAAACTTTCTGCGATGAATTGTCAAAATATATAGCAAGATTTTGTTGGGGATCCTCAAATCAGAGTAGGAAAATTCAATGGGCCAAGTGGAACAAGTTGTGTGAACAAAAAGAATTAGGAGGTTTGCATTTTCAAAACTTAGTTGGCATTAATGAAGCTCTCATTGCCATGGTGTAGAACTCAAACTCTATGGTTGCTCTAATCCTTAAAGGAAAATATTCCCCTAATACAAATTTTTTGGATGCTGATATTGGTTCTAAACCATCATACTACTGGAAGAGTATTATTTGGGGGAGAAATCTGCAAAATAAAGGTCTAAGAAAAAGATTTGTGGATGGAAAGACTACTTTTCTATATAAACATCACTGGATCCCCAGAGAAAACACTCTCAAAGTTATATCTCACCCTCAGAATCCAAATGAGGATTTTTTAGTATCGAAATTCATCACAAATCAAGAGCAATGGGACATTCCAAAATTAAGTGACATTCTAATGCATGAAGATATTTCAGTAATTAAAACTATTCCTCTCAGTTCTTATAAATAGGAAGAGAGATGGATATGCCACTATAATAAGGATGGTAAATTCTCTGTTAAAAGTGCTTATAAGATTTATGCCAATGAGATGGTGAATGGCTCATGTTCCAACGTCTCAGAAGGTAAGTCTTGGTGGAAGAAATTTTGATCATTACATATTCCAAATAAAATCAGGATCTTTATG
Organism: Telfairia occidentalis; assembly: GCA_026257165.2. Lineage (NCBI taxonomy): Eukaryota > Viridiplantae > Streptophyta > Magnoliopsida > Cucurbitales > Cucurbitaceae > Telfairia > Telfairia occidentalis. The sequence goes on along the minus strand of JAOANK020001311.1, from coordinate 1,209 downwards.
CGGTAAGCTTTCCATACTTTCTTACCAACTCGATTAAACCTTTGCTCTAGAGGTATGGACATCTCTCCTTGGTGCCCATTCTGTGGAAGATTCAGAGTGGATATTGAACATTCTATCTTCTCTTGTAAAAGAGTTGAGAAGTTTTGGAGGGTCTTATTCCTAGCTGGTCTCTTAAGTCAGGAGAATTCAGTGATTATAAGGGAGAATCTTATTTATGTTTCTTCCTCTTCAAACAAAGAGTTCTGTATTTTGTTTTCAGTTTTGTGCTGGGCATTATGGAATGGCAGAAATCGAGCAATTCAAGGGCAAAATTACCTGAGCATTGAAGACAAAATTCTCTGGGTGTTAGATTATATTGAGGAATTCACTAATACCTCAAAGCTTCCTCCATCGATTTCGAGTTCTTCCAGATGGAAAGAAAGGGAGTTTCATATTTCTCGCTATAATTGGTTGAAGCCACCATCAGGAACTTGAAATTGAATATTGATGCTGCCTACATGGAAGAAAGAACGGGATTAGGCAGAATCTTTCGAAATGATAAGGGAATTTGTGTTTTCTGCGTCGGCTTGATTAGTTGATTGGCGTATGGTTGGAAGGTTTAAGAGGGGGAATGGACTTGAGCTTTTGAAGTTCATGTTTGGTTGGAGAGTTAAATATATTTGTTTGGAAAAAAATTTTACCCAAGCATTCAAATAAAGCATACAACTAGGGTTTTAGTTACCTGTACATAAGCGTGTGATTTTGTGGATTTGCTCTGAGGTATGCGATCTCTCTTCCTCCTCTCCTCCTCTTTTTCTCCTCATTCTTTAGATTTTTTTTTCTTCTCATCGCTAGATCTATGTTTTTTTCAACTCTTACTGCTTTAGATCTAGGATTTTTTTTTCTCTCCTCATCTTACTGCTCTAGATCTAGGTTTTGTTTTTGGTTCCTCTCGTGATTACATTCTATGTCGTCGCCTCTGCCCCACTCGCCATTGTGGTATCAAAATACTGTCCAAAGAAAGAGTTCAATTATAATTTCTTATTGAAGTTTAGGGGCGTGTCTATTTGTTTTCCCTCTGCTAAAAAGATCCAAATTGTTTTTTTTCCAGTACCGAAATATAGTCCACCAACATAGAGTAGTGAGTTAGATCTAGGATTTTCTTTTTTCCCTCTCTTCCTCCTGTTGCGATACATGCATTAAATTTTTTTTTTTTTTTGGGGGGGTTAT
>JAOANK020001250.1:0-10048 GCA_026257165.2 Telfairia occidentalis | reverse complement strand
TAGTTAAACCCATTTGTTCTAGGGGTTAGACTAACTTATGGACCATTAATCATGTGTTATTTACTTTTGGATTGATTTTGTCATGCAATTTCATTTGAGTAATTTATGCCCAATACAATTAGTTGCTTGATCACCAACTCAATTGATTTATGGTTTATTACTTGCTAGAATTAGGAGTTCTAAACTAGATAAAAATTGTCCAACTGAATTCACTTATGCATGAAAGTGATTTGTGAATGTTAGTGGTCGTTTGAGGAGAGTCGTTAATGTCTAACTTTTTCTTATCAATTAGACCGATAGGTTAATTGTAGGATTAAGTATGAGGGTTGGTTGCGCTAGAAATAGGAAACCCAAATTAAGACTCCAAGACTTATGAAATTGTCAATAAATAAATCCTCGAGTTATTTGTACATTTGATTCGGTCCATTAGTGAAGTCGACACCCCTTGAACTCCCTTAACCTCGAATTTTATCCCTTAATCATTTTCATGCTTGTTTTCATTTCTTTGTTCCATTCAAATCACCTCATGCTTTATTTTTTCGAAATAAAATCGAAAGAATTATGTTCGATAACTAAAAGAATTAATTAACCGATCCCCAAAGGACAATACTCGGTCTCACAACCGTTTTATTATACTACAATTGACTCGTGCACTTGCGGCAACGTACAGTCGGGTGCGATCAAGTTGTTGGCAGCATTGTCGGGAATCGGCATAATTAATACTTTTATTATTGAAGGAATTTTACTAGACTTTACTTTATGGTGTATTTTACTTTATTTTTCTTTTATTTTTTTAGTGCATGCGAAGAAGTAGAAGAGCTAATCTTGTTCCATTTGACCTTAAAATTGACAGGACTTTTAAAAGACTCCTAAGAGAGAACAAGATTGAGCCCGATACGATGACTAAGCAACAAGGGGACCTAAGGGCAATTAGAGACTATTTTCAACATACAGTCCCCACAACTCAGCCTGGGATCACCCATGCACCGATTGATGTACATAATTTCGAGTTTAAACCAAGCCTCATCCAGATGGCTAGAGAGAACCCATTTAGAGGACACTATTATGAAGATCCTCACAAGCACATTCGTTCATTCTTCGAAATCTGCAGTACGGTAAAGATTCAAGGAGTTTCTACTGACTCTATTAAATTCAGGTTTTTTCCTTTCTCTATGCAAGATAAGGTTAAAGATTGGCTTGAGACCATCCCATCAAAGAACATTACTACATGGGACGAACTAGCCCAGGCCTTTCTAAATAAATTCTTTCCACCTGCCAAGACTTAAAGACTGAGGACATAGATAAGGACGTTTCGACAAAATGATGGAGAGCAATTTTCGAGGCATGGGAGTGATACAAGTTGCTCCGAAGGAAATACCCACAACATGGCTTCCTTAATTGGCTGCAAATCCAGCTGTTTTACAACGGTTTGTGTAGCAATACTAAATCGATTTTAGATGCAGCTACAAGTGGTTCACTTTTTTCTAAGATAGCTAACGTAGCCCGAACACTATTGGAGGACATGGCGCTACAAGTTACAACTGGTCATCAGAGAGATCCCATTAGAGAGCTGCTGGAATTTTTTAGCTGGATGAGGTAAGTTCTCTAAAAGCTCAAATGACATGTTTGATCAATGCTCTTAGTAATCCTGTCAAACCAAGAAACACCCAGTCTATTGCAGTGATGTCAACGTGCAATTCATATCCGATGGGGGGAATTCCTAACATGGAATAAGTCAATTATGTCAACAGGAACTTTGGGTTCTAAGGAGGCCAGATGCAAACTCCAATTCCTAACCAGTATCATCTAGGTATACATAGTCATGATAATTTTTCCTATGCTAACAATAAGAATATTTAGATCCATCAGGATTTGCATCAACATCCCAACCACAGCCTGAGAAGAAGCCATCACTGGAGGACTTGTTGGGGACATTCATCACTGAGTCACGAAACATAACAAATTAGTTGGAAGACACAGTGAATAGCCACGCCAAGTCCATAAAGAATATATTGGTTCAAGTGAGCCAGATTGCCAGTACACTCAACTCTATGCAGAAGGGTAAGTTCTCAAGCTATACCAAGGTGAATTGCAGAGAACATTGCAGAACCATCATGTTGAGGAATCGCAAGTCATTAGTGGAGTCTGAGAAGAAGGTAATGGCCAAGGAAACTGAGGAAAAGAGAAAAAGAGTATAGAAGTTGAGAAGAAGAAGGATGAAGAAATTGAAGCTAGGGAGAAGGAGTGTGTACCCACACCGTCTACTTAAAGGAAGTTTTCTGACTCTGTCCCTATTAATTATAGTAATCTCCCATACCCTCAACGCTTTTACAAAAGAATTTGAACGATCAATTTCCTAAATTTTAGAAATTTTCAAAAAACTTCATTTTAATATTCCTTTTGCAGACGCCATCGAGCAAATGTCTAACTATGTAAAATTTATTAAAGAGGTGTTGTCAAAGAAGAAGAGATTCGAGAAGTATGAAACAGTGAGCTTAACGGGGGAATGTAGTGCGATTATGTAGAGGAAGCTACCACAGAAAATGAAGGATCCAGGGAATTTTACCGTTCCCTGTACTATTGGTAATTTAAATATAGATCATGGTTTAATTGATTTAGGTGCCTCCATTAATCTTTTGCCTTTGTCTGTGTACAAGAAGCTGAACTTAGGAAAGGTGAAATCAACTACCATATTCCTACAATTGGCGATTCACTCAATCACATATCCATGAGGTATTGTAGAGGATGTGCTAGTAAAGGTTGGTAAATTTATTCTTCCTGCAGACTTTGTAGTGCTAGATATGGAAGAGGGTGCAAAGGTGCCCATCATCCTAAAATGACTATTCTTAGCCACTGGGAGGGCTCTTATCAATGTTCAAGAAGGTAAGCGACTTTCAGAGTGAACAAGGAGAAGGTAAACTTTAGCATCTATTGCCCCACAAAATGTGTTGATGAGGTACCCTCTTGCAATAGGATAGATGTTAATTCTCCTGCTTCTAAATGTGAACATGTGAATGTTTCTGCTGAACATCTTGAGAATAGCATGTTGAACTTTGATTGTGGTAACTTAGGATCTGTGGATGATGTTGGTTGTAATATTGAGAGTCAGATCGTTATGCATGTTAACCATCTCATTCAAGAACCTTAGTCTTCATCATTACATGCCAATAAGAAAGAGAATAAGCTAGGTAAAGATAAGATTATAAAACATCGTGATAAGTTGATAGGATCTTACTTGCCTGGCCAAACAGTCATGGTCCACGAGGCATGAGTGCACTAGTTTCCACAAAGGCGAAAACTAGGGTGGTCGGGCCCATTTGTTGTAAGAAAGGTACTTCCTAGACGTACCATGGAGTTGCTTGCCAGTGATGGATCGAGGTTTAAGGTAACACATGAAAAGGTGAAGCAGTACCACCCTGAAGATGAGCTAGACATGGAGGACATAACCTTTGTATAGGAGCCTACATGATGAATGTCTCGTCTAGCTAAAGATGTTAAAACAAGCGCTTCATGGAAGGCAACTCATGCTCTTTCTTTGTTTTATGTTTTGTGGTTAAGTTAATTTGTTTTCTATTACTTTGCATTATAATCTCAAGATTGTCTCCATTTATTTTCAGGAACCCATCATAGTCAATTCGTACTCGTCCACATGGTTGTAAAATTCGTGGACCACCTCATTCCTAGGCTAGTATTATTTACTCTCTGACTACGTTGTCTTCTTTTTCATACATTAAGAACAATGTATAGTTCTAAGTTTGGGGTGGGTGTACAGAGTACTTTGACTTGCATGTTGTGCTGAAATGATTTGAGTTTGCATTATGACTTTGAGCTTAAATTTAAATTTTTCTTGAATTAATCAAGGAGTTGTGAATTGTGTGTTGAATGTTGTGGAGCTCCCCTATGCATGCTCTTGATGAGGAGAGTTGATGATGTGCTCTGATTGAAATATTGTGTAATTGTGGAAATGGGATAGCATCATTCTTAGTTTGGTTATTTTAAATCATTCTTGGAATTCCTTGTATTTGACCACGTAGTCCTCTTGTTTAGCGTCCTGAAGGCTTAGAAGTGTTTTTTTAAGAACATTCATCCAGATGTCCTTTGAAGGTCGTGGTATGAATTAAATAATTTCCATGCATATCTATAGTCTGTGAGCTAAAAAGAAATATCTGGAGAGGATGACTCCTCCTTTCTTCAGGCATTAGTAATCGGTTGTCATCGTTGAACATGCAAAAAGAAAGTGAGTAAGCTTAGGCACATTGATGGATGTTGTTTGTAGTTGGATACTCAGCACTTCAAAAGTGGGGGTAAACCAAAACGAAGGTGATGCATTTTGAAAAGAACTCCTCCCCTAGCAAAAATAAAAAAGAAAAAAAAAGGAAAAAGAAAAGAAAAAGAAAAAAAGAAGAGAAAAGTGAAAAAGGAAAAAAATAGAATAAAAAGTCTCTTAGTTGTGGATTATGAGTCTTATGTCTAATAGTGCCATAGTACAAAGAAGAGGATAATCTAGAGAGGTTCTTTTAAACACATTCTAGGCTTATAAGGACTAGAACGAGTAGGGCTTGCACACACACACGAGGGATGAAAAGAATTGGCATTAAAGTCTCTCAACGATGAATGTGTTTGAAAGTTTCCATAATCATACCTATATTTCTTTTAGAGCATTAAGATTGGAGTCATGTGCATGCATGCTTGAGTTTCCTTTCTGTATGTGTATGTGTTTTAATTTTGCTCGAAACTAGTAAAACTCTAAGTTTGGGGTGGTTGATAGCACTCAAAAAGTGTTATTCTATAGCTAATAATTTAGGAGTTTTTTGAGTTAAAAAATGTATGCTTTGATGCTTTTAATTCTTGATTTCTTTAGGAACTAAGGCTTGGAGAAGAATTAATGAATTGGAGTGTTCGAGTCGAAAAACGAATCAAAGATGTGAAAAATCCAGCTAAGGTATGAAGAAAGAAGCCAAACTAGTGGAGAAACCAGAGGAGGTAGCGTCTCAATGCTACTCCATGGCGTTGAGACGCCCAAATAGTAAAGAAAATGACAGAAGCCTCAACGTTGAGACGATGGAATTATAGCGTCTCGACGCCATTCATTCATGAAGAAAGCAGATGTGAAATTCATGAAGTAACATCGGGACGCTGCTTCGGAGCATCACGATGCTACAACAAATTTTTCTTTTGCCTTACAATTAAGCGGTGGCATTCTCATAATATTAAAGGGCAGCGTCTCAATGTTGTCCTTAGCGTCTCGACGCTGTCGTGATGTAGTATTTAAGGTTCTTTTCAAATCTAGAGCTCGGAGAGACTGTTTGGGGACCAATTTTCAAGAGAATAACTTTGGTTTTGCTGGGAATTCATGTTGGTAACTAAGAGGAGGATTTCTTGAGTTCGAGAGTGAAAGCCAAATGCTCGAGAAGCAGTTCAAAGCCAGGAACAGAGAAGAATCAATTTGAAAGTCTTCTTTTTCTCTCCCTTTCTTTTAAACAATGATTTTACTGAATTATTTATGTTATAAACAGAACATTATGAGTAGTTAAACCCATTTGTTCTAGGGGTTAGACTAGTTTATGGACCATTAATCTTGTGTTATTTACTTTTGGATTGATGTTGTCATGCAATTTCATTTGAGTAATTTATGCCCAATGCTTTTAGTTGCTTGATCACCAACTCAATTGATTTATGTTTTATTACTTGCTAGAATTAGGAGTTCTAAACTAGATAAAAATTGCCCAACTGAATTCACTTATGCATGAAAGTGATTTGTGAATGTTAGAGGTCGTTTGAGGAGAGTCATTGATGCCTAAATTTCTCTTATCAATTAGACCGATAGGCTAATTGTAGGATTAAGTATGAGGGTTGGTTGCGCTAGAAATATGAAACTCAAATTAAGACTCTGAGACTTATGAAATTGTCAATAAATAAATCCTCGAGTTATTTGTACATTTGATTTGGTCCATTAGTGAAGTCAATACCCCTAGAATTCTCTTAACCTCGAATTTTATCCCTTAATCATTTTTACGCTTGTTTTGATTTCTTTGTTTCATTTAAATCACCTCAAGATTCGTTTTCCCTAAATAAAATCGAACGAATTTCATTAGATAACTAAAAGAATTAATTAACCGATCTCTAGAGGACAATACTCGATCTCACTACCGTTTTATTATATTATGATTGACCTGTGCACTTGTAGCAACACATAATCAAGTGCGATCAATCGCTTTGAAAAGTTTGAAAATAAATGGGGTGCGTCGCAACGTCATTGTAAAGCGAAGCAGACAACATGCTTCCCAAAAAGTCTTTTTCGAGAGTAGAGGTTTGAAGTTTCCACCAATCATTCTTAAGGTGTAGGAAAGGTGTTAGGACCCCTACAACACCTGTTTAGAAAACAATTACCAAAATTTTATTTTAAAACTATACTATTGTTTTATTGCTCCAAAGAAAATGTTTTTTTATTAGGGTGTAGGGAAGGTGTTAGCACCACTAAAACACTAGTTTAGAAAATGGTTACCAAATTTTATTTTAAAACTATACTATTGTTTTATTGCTCCAAAGGAAAATGTTTTCACTAGTACAAATCTGAGCTATTAAAGACTTTTGATGTCGGACGAGCTTCTGACATCTATTTGAGTGTTATTGTAGCCTAAAATGACAGACATACACACGTTTTGTATGACAGGCAATGCCCGACATTAAAAGTGCTTGTCATTATAAGTATCCAGCATTAATAGCGTCTGCTATTGAACATGCATCATTATGATTTTTAATGAGGGGCAATGCCCAAGATGTAAATATTGTTGGCTGTACACATTGCTAACCAACAATATGGGTCATCATTCAAAACAATAACTATTCCAGAAAGAGGGGAAAAAACCTAGAGAGCAATTCATCAAAATCAAAATCCAATGTGATTCTTAAACTACAACATTGTAACAACTATAAAAAAAAATCCCCCTCTTCCTCCTTCCTCCATCCTCCTTACTGCTCCTTGCTTTCCAATATTTGGCTGATGTAAACTTTTTCAATATTATACAAGTTAATCAGCTCAAAGGAGAGTAAAGACAGAGTGGAAAATGATTAAATCCAAATTATTAGCTTTTCTTCAACTCCAACAGTGTTTTTATTCAACGAGTAAAATGTTAATAATTTCATTAGAAACTTGCATCGAAAATAAAACTCAACTGACATCACGGGATATAACATTCTGAATGTAAATAAAATGTCCAGTTTTGTAATTGTATTTTAAAAGACGAAGCCTCACTAGAATCTCTACCAGCCAAAAAAAAAAAAGTTCTTCACAACATCAGTATGCTCTATTTGTTAAGCATTTATATTCAATAACAACCTTGGTCCATTCAAGAGAGCCAACCGATACAAGAAACAAATGGTAAGACTATCAATAAACTTGATTTGGATTCCATGGCAAGAAACTAACAAGGACAAAATAACTAACTACGTCAAATTAATAGCCAAACACTTAAATAAATAACAAAATAGCTAACCATGTCAATCAGGCTAGTGACAGCAAGTTATTGAGAGCAAACAAATCAAATCAATCAATTGTAATTAAAGGTCTATCAACCTACCTTGTATGGCTCTTGACCGTTGGCAAACCTTCACCACTCATGCTGTTTTTCCCAAAAATATGATAGGATCATGGCAAGTTAATGAAATTAAAGTTCTCCAAAGATGGAGCCCCATCTTTTTGTGTATATCAGTAGCTTCTGTCAACAAAGATAGAATAATCATCTTCTTTACTGAACAATAGTAAGAGTACGATTTGCAAAACAACATTCTATATCTAAATCTAAACTAGGTGTAACAATAAAATATACTTAGAATAGAAGTTATAATGATTCGAAGAGAATACTAAAAAGCAGAATATCAATAACCAGTAACCACTCGGGTTACTTTTGAACAAAATCAAAACTCAATCACAGCCAACAAGACTCATGAAATTAACAAAGCAACCAAGGATTTTGGACAAAACCGAAACTCAATCGCAGCCAACAAAACCCACAAAAATCAAGGACTTATTGATACACAAAAATAGCAAAGAAATCAGACATACAGATCAACAATTGACAGCAGGAAAATCACATCAATTAGGTACAAATAACAGCAAGCAAAGCAGCTAGATAATTTGACCCTTGAACATTGCTTTTTACCTTAGTAAATTGATCTGTGCTCCTTCCTTGTAGGTCTCCCTTTAATGCTCTCTTTCTATCTTTGTGTAAATGCCCAAAAGTAGAGTCTCCATCCTCTGTATATTAACTTGGTCTGTGAAAAGAAATCAGTAAGCAAAAGAATAAAAGAACACAACAAGCTACATAGGTTTAGTTTCTTTTAGCTACACAGTTTCTCTTTTCTTTTTTTCCTCCTTTTTCTCTTCTCCTACTCTACGATGCTTCTACCTTCCACCTTCTATCAATGTACATAATTGAAAGAAGACAATAATTAAAATTTGTTAAATTGATTAAATCAACTATCTATTCAATTAAAACATCACCTAATTACTCCATTGAGCTAAAACACTCAAATAACTAACATTTGCTCATTTTCATTCAAGTTTGAGTAAATAATCAAGAGAGAATTTATTACATATTAAACAAGCAAGAAATCAAGAATCAAATAGTACGAACAAGAAAGAAGACAAAAATAAAGGAAATGAAATATAATCATAAATCTAAAAGTGATGGCTCAAATTCAGCAAAAAGAAAATAAGAACTATAAAGGCAAAAAATTTATCACATACCAACATGCTATAAAAGCTTTGGTAACTTCGAGCAATAAATCATAATATCTTCAATGTTTACTCAAAGTTCTGGTGAAGTAAAATGAAATAAGAAGCTTAGCTTTATTCAATCATAGAACACAAATCTCATGTATTCATTGTGTATCACATTTTTAAAAACATAAAAAAGGACCGAATCTTTTTAAAAAAAACATTAAAATGAACTAATCTTTAGCTCACCTAGCTATCTGCTGCGAAAATCTTCAAATGTTTCGCAACTCTATAGCTAACTTGGAGACGTCCATAAATTTTGGTACAGGTCCAGTCCAAAGAGATTTGACCTAGTCATTTAAAGATAGGTAAAATTTTGGTTACAATCCATACATAAGATTCATAAATGAACATTGAATTTTTATAAACCTGCCTATAGAAATGGTTGGGATGCGTAAATAATGGCATTTAAGAGAGCAGACATAATAGATGGATGCATAATGGACCCTGATTTGATGGTTGAGCAACGAGGAGGGAGAAACTTTTCGAGTGACATAGAGTGAAGTGTGAGCAAGATTAGAATAAAAAATGGGCGTAGAAATAGCAGTGTCGTACCCAATTGCTAGAAGAGGTCGATCAGTGAGGGTTCCCATTGCCCGTGGCCATTGAATGCGCCTTCGACGAAAACTAAGATGAAATTTCGTGGTGTATGACAGAGGTCGTGGGGAAAATGGATGATGGAGAACAGAGATATCGCTCACCATGTATGATTTGGGGACCTACAACACGCGAAGGAAGAGAAGGAAGTATCCATGTTTTACGATGATGCCGCCATTACGCTTTATATGCACATTCCTCTGCGGTGCCACAACAGATGCAGAGGGTACAAATCTGGAACCTCCTTAGTCACCGCCTGTCGCTGTTCATCACCATCGTCATCTCAATCTTCTCCACATCCTCCATTAATGGCACCATTATCGGTTCTTGATCCGACCCATTTATCTAAGAAACATGAACAACCACACAATCTTATTCAATCGCACAACAGAACACTGGAAACAATTGATTTGGGATAAATGGGATTCGAATAGGGTGTTCCTTTTTTTTCGAGTTTCACATGGATTGAGGTCTCTTCAATGGCGGACCTCGATGATGGATGGGGACGATGGCAGTGAAGGGGGATGGCCGACCTCGATGGCGATGGCGACATTGAAGGGGACGACGGATGGCAACGACGGCGAGCGATTATGGTGAATGAATCTCGGTGGCGATGGCGGCGACCAACAGCAGCAGCGAAGGTGGAGGGTTCGGCGAAGGTAGAGGGTTCGA
>JAOANK020001241.1:0-10048 GCA_026257165.2 Telfairia occidentalis | reverse complement strand
TCCACATACATGTTTAAGTTTCTCATAGAATAACCTTGAATCTTAGTTTATTGGATTGAGTTTATGCACACTAAATGGCGTATGAAATAACTCTTATTTTATTAAATAAATAATGTGTATAAAATTACAAGACCAGGAAGGTTTAGTGCATCAACCCCAATAGCATGCTACTCCACTAGCTGCTCAAGAAGTTGTGCTTTAGGTTGCACCTCAAGGTAAACCTTGGGTTGCTCCCTAGCTTCTTCTATAGGATGGTCCTTTGGAATTGCAGGTGATGAGACTGCTCAGCACCTATCTCTGCCTTTGTTCCTATCTTGTCAACCAGCTCCTCTACCACGGGAAGGCATGATCTAAAACTAAGCCCAATCAGCCTAACTAACACAGAACACATCAAACAGGACATAACGTAATACACACAACATATATAACACAAATTCTTTAGAGCATAAATAAACTTATACTTAAATTGCTAGCATACCTGATCGTGACGAGATGGTTGCTCTTAGGCCATGGTGATTCCTTATTATAGCTTATGATGTAAGTGGTCTAGAGAACCCAAATTGGTCTCTGATACCAACTGTAACGACCCGACTTATAAGACTCAATTTTCCTACGATCATTACTACCATGCTCACTATATACGTAAAATACTCAATAAGGATTTAGAAGAAAGAAACAATATTCACAAATTATTGAACAGAAGTTTCCAAATCCAATAAAAAAAGATATTGGGATCCCAAATAAAGATATAAAACACTAAAGAAGATTCAAGAAAGTGTGAATAGTTTCAAATTACATAAACCTCAAAATTTTACTCAAAACTAAAAGAAAATAAAGAGACCCCAAACGTGCAGAAGCTATAAACTAATAACCATGACCACTCTACAACCATCTCTCATCAACCACACCTTGGACACTCTTGTCACCTGAAAAAGAAAAGTGAGTATAAAAATACTTAGTAAGTGACCCCAATCCCCATAGCCAAACATGCAAACACAAACACTCATGCAATATCATGTGGGACCTACTCTTTTATCTATGTATTAAACTTTTCTCACTCATCATGTAGAATCCTTTTTCATTCATTTCAATGGGTGACAATGACCTTCATCCCATCCCTCAGCCTCTCTCTTGGAGTACATGTATGGAATTTCTAGGAAAGTCTACTACAACTGATGATAAAGGTACCCAATCAACGTAGCCAAGTTTCCATGCACACCAATCTCACTATAATGTAAGATGATTGTCACTGTCACATGCAATATGAACACACAATTTCCCCGTGCATAGGTCCCAAATCACAAACTACAATTTTGTGATGCCCATGGCATCTAATTTATAGCCATAGATGAAACATCACTTAATGACATACTCATTATGCTTTTCAAGCTAAACAAACATGCTTCAATAGATAATTTCATAACACAATATTTATGATCTCACGACAGTCTAACCTAGCCCAAAGGCTAATGCAAGAGCAAACCTAATAGCACTCTAAAAAGTGTTAATTTAGTACCTAAATTATAGACGTTTTGTGTGATTTTAAGTGTACTTTGATGTAATTTTTAATGACTTTGTACGAACCGAGTCTTTTGAGGCAAAAATAAAGATCTGGGTCGAGTCAGGTTGAAAAATGGACCTAAGATGAGCTAAATCGGCTAAGTAACTAAGAAATGAAGCCTAAAAGAGCGCAGACCTGAGAGGCAGCATTGAGATGCTATCATTGAGCGTCTCAACGCAAAAATCTGGAAATTTTGGATTTGGAAGTGATCAGTGTCGAGATGCTGCTCGATGCTGTTGAATGGAGCAGCCACCGCGCGCACGCCTCACGCGCCCCACCTTGCGCGCGTCGGTACTCGATGCTACCCAGCGCGCGTGCATGCGTGCACGTCATGTCCTGTTGTACAAGGACAACATTTCAACCCTGTTGATTATTCCCGCTCAACCAAAATGCATGTTTTACTTAGTGACTTAGGACCAGCGTCGAGATGCTGTCTTATAGCGTCTCGACGCTGTCGATAGATCAGTATAATGCATTTTTTCACAATAGGGCGAGGAAAACGTCTTTTGGGGTGCGATTTTTTATGGTCTACGACAGAAATTGAGGTGCTTACTGTTCTTGAACATTAGGGATGTCTTGGAGTGCTCAGGATTGAGTTTTCTCACCTCAAAAAGCGTGCTGGCTGCAGAAACGGCATGGAATTCATCTAGAAGTTCTCTCTTTTCTTTTATTTTCAATTTCTTGCATGTTATGTGGGTTCCTTCTAAATTTTTTTGAACTGAATTATAATGTATAGGAGCTAGATTACTTGAGTTTTAGGGTGTTGGGATTTTAATGAGCAAAGTGGTCTAGAGAACCCAAATTGATCTCTGATACCAACTGTAACGACCCAACTTATAAGACTCAATTTTCCTAAGATCATTACTACCATGCTCACGTTATAAGTAAAATACTCAATAAGGATTTAGAAGAAAGAAACAATATTCACAAATTATTGAACAGAAGTTTCCCAATCCAATAAAAATAAGATATTGGGATCCCAAATAAAGATTTAAAACACTAAAGAAGATTCAAGAAAGTGTGAATAGTTTCAAATTACATAAACCTCAAAATTTTACTCAAAACTAAAAGAAAATAAAGAGACCCCAAATGCAGAAGCTATAAACTAATAACCATGACCACTCTGCAACCACCTCTCATCAACCACACCTTGGACACTCTTGTCACCTAAAAAAAAAAAAAAAAGTGAGTATAAAAATACTTAGTAAGTGACCCCAACCCCCATAGCCAAACATGCAAACACAAACACTCACGCAATATCATGTGGGACCTACTTTTTATCTTTGTATTAAACTTTTATCACTCATCATGTAGAGTCCTTTTTCATTCATTTCAATGGGTGACAATGACCTTCATCCCATCCCTCAGCCTCTCTCTTGAAGTACATGTATGGAATTCTCGGAAAACCTACTACAACTGATGATAAAGGTACCCAATCAACGTAGCCAAGTTTCCATGCCCACCAACCTCACTATAATGTAAGATGATTGTCACTGTCACATGCAATATGAACACACAATTTCCCCATGCATAGGTCCCAAATCACAAACTACAATTATGTGATGCCCATGGCAGCTAATCTATAGTCATAGATCATACATCACTTAATGACATACTCATTATGCTTTTCAAGCTAAACAAACATGCTTCAATAGATAATTTCATAACACAACATATATGATCTCACGACAGTCTAACCTAGCCCAAAGGCTAATGCCAGAGCAAAGCTGATAGCACTCTAAAAATTGTTATTTTAGTACCTAAATTATAGGCGTTTTGTGTGATTTTAAGTGTACTTTGATGCAATTTTTGTTGACTTTGTAGGAATCGAGTATTTTGAGGCAAAAATAAAGATCTTGGTCGAGTCAGGTTGAAAAATGGACCTAAGATGAGCTAAATCGATTAAATAACGAAGAAATGGGGCCTAAAAGAGTGCAGACCCGAGAGGCAGCGTTTAGATGCTATCATTGGGCATCTCAATGTAAAAATCTGGAAATTTTGGATCTAGAAGTGATAAGTGTCAAGATGCTGCTCGATGCTGTTTAATGGAGCAGCCACTGCGAGCACGCCTCGCGCGCCCCACCTTGTGCACGTCTGTACTCGATGCTGCCCAAGCGAGCAGGCCTCCGCTGCCCAGCGCGCGTCATGTTCTGCTGTACAAGGACAGCATTTCGATGCTTTTGATTTTTTCCCACTCAACCAAAATGCGTGTTTTACTTGGTGACTTAGGACCAGCATCGAGACACTGTCTTATAGCATCTCGACGCTGTCAACAGATTAGTATAAATGCATTTTTTCACAATTATGGCGAGGAAAACGTCTTTTGGGGTGCTAATTTTATTGTCTACGACAAAAATTGAGGTGCTTACTATTTTTGAAGGTTAGGGATGTCTTGGAGTGCTCAGGATTGAGTTTTATCACCTCGGAAAGCATGCCCACAGCGGAAATGGCGTGGAATTCATCTGGAAGTTCTCTCTTTTCTTTTATTTTCAATTTCTTGTATGTTTTGTGGGTTCCTTCTTAATTCTTCTGTAATGAATTCTAATGTATAGGAGCTAGATTACTTGAGTTTTAGGGTGTTCGGATTTTAAAGAGCAAAGTGGTCTAGAGAACCCAAATTGGTCTCTGATACCAACTGTAACAACCCGACTTATAAGACTCAATTTTCCTAAGATCATTACTATTATGCTCACTTTATACGTAAAATACTCAATATGGATTTAGAAGAAAGAAACAATATTCACAAATTATTGAATAGAAGTTTCCCAATCCAATAAAAATAA
Source organism: Telfairia occidentalis (assembly GCA_026257165.2). Taxonomy (NCBI): domain Eukaryota; kingdom Viridiplantae; phylum Streptophyta; class Magnoliopsida; order Cucurbitales; family Cucurbitaceae; genus Telfairia; species Telfairia occidentalis. The sequence continues at coordinate 5,704 of JAOANK020001241.1, read as the reverse complement.
GATATTGGGATCCCAAATAAAGATTTAAAACACAAAAGAAGATTCAAGAAAGTGTGAATAGTTTCAAATTACATAAACCTCAAAATTTTACTCAAAACTAAAAGAAAATAAATAGACCCAAACGTGCAGAAGCTATAAACTAATAACCATGACCACTTTGCAACCATCTCTCATCAACCACACCTTGGACACTCTTGTCACCTGAAAAAAAAAAGTGAGTATAAAAATACTTAGTAAGTGACCCCAACCCCCATAGCCAAACATGCAAACATAAACACTCATGCAATATCATGTGGGACCTACTCTTTTCTCTTTGTATTAAACTTTTATCACTCATCATGTAGAATCCTTTTTCATTCATTTCAATGGGTGACAATGACCTTGATCCCATCCTTCAGACTCTCTCTTGAAGTACATGTATGGAATTTCTAGGAAACCCTACTACAACTGATGGTAAAGGTACCCAATCAACGTAGCCAAGTTTCCATGCACACCAACCTCACTATAATGTAAGATGATTGTCACTGTCACATGCAATATGAACACACAATTTCCCCATGCATAGGTCCCAAATCACAAACTACAATTATGTGATGCCCATGGCATCTAATATATAGTCATAGATCATACATCACGTAATGCATACTCATTCTACTTTTCAAGCTAAACAAACATGCTTCAATAGATAATTTCATAACACAACATATATGATCTCATGACAGTCTAACCTAGCCCAAAGGCTAATGCCAGAGCAAAGCTGATAGCACTCTAAAAAGTGTTATTTTAGTAACTAAATTATAGACGTTTTGTGTGATTTTAAGTGTACTTTGATGCAATTTTTGTTGACTTTGTATGAACCGAGTATTTTGAGGAACAAATACAGATCTGGGTTGAGTCAGGTTGAAAAATGAACCTAAGATGAGCTAAATCGGCTAAGTAACGAAGAAATGGGGCCTAAATAAGTGCAGACCCGAGAGGCAGCGTTGAGACACTATCATTGGGCATCTCAACGCAAAAATCTAGAAATTTTGGATCTGAAAGTGATCAGCATCGAGATGCTGCTCGACGTTGTTAAATGGAGCAGCCACTGCTTGCACGCCTCGTGCGCCCCACCTTGCGTGCGTCCGTACTCGATGCTGCCTAGGCGAGCACGCCTCCGCTGCCCAGCACGCGCATCATGTCCTGCTGTACAAGGACAACATTTCGACTCTGTTGATTTTTTCCCACTCAACCAAAACGCATGTTTTACTTAGTGACTTAGGACCAGCGTCGAGACGCTTTCTTATAGTGTCTCGACGATGTCGGCAAATCAGTATAAATGCATTTTTTCACAATTAGGGCGAGGAAAACGTCTTTTGGGGTGGGATTTTTTATGGTCTACGACAAAAATTGAGGTGCTTACTATTCTGGAACGTTAGGGATGTCTTGAAGTGCTCAGGATTGAGTTTTTTCACCTCGAAAAGCGTGCTCACAGCGGAAACGGCGTGGAATTCATCTGGAAGTTCTCTCTTTTCTTTTATTTTCAATTTCTTCTCTGTTCTGTGGGTTCCTTCTGAATTTTTCTGGACTGAATTATAATGTATATGAGCTAGATTACTTGAGTTTTAGGGTGCTGGGATTTTAATGACCCGTTAAATTCGTTAATTATTTATTGAATGCCAATTAATCTAAGTACAGAAAAGAGCAATGGAGGTGGTTTAGAAAAAACTTTAGGCATTACTCAACGACGCCTGATGTTTGAGTTTGGGGGTCTGTTAACTCTTAAAATAAGAGTTAAGAGTTGCCTACTTTGTTTTATTTTTAAGCAAAACATTGTATTATTTTGATCCAAGAGCTAAAATTCTAATGCTTGTCTCTTATATTTAACTTTGAGCTAATGAATTGTGATTGAACTATTGGCTGATGACAGTAACTTTATGTAAAATGCATTATTGCTATGTTAAACTGCTAATTTTACTATAGCATTCTTGACAGATGAAATTTCCTGTGGCATTAGTGAGCTGGAAGTAAAGAGCAGTGATGTGGCAATTCATTAATTGAGCTGGTTATGGCACATGCAAGCTGAAAAACAACCAAGCGAAAAGCTCCACATGGATTTTTTGGCCAAATAACCCGCAATTGGTTGCCCAAATGGATAGGGAAGAGAGAAATATAAAAATAAAAAGAGTGAGCCCCCAAATATGGACAACATCCATTCTCTTTTACACTTGAAGATAATGAATAGTGTATTCTCCCAAGGAGGATTTTGCTGACATAGGAAAGAAGAGACAAAGCTCGTGAGAAGACACTTTTTGAAAGAAGACTTTTCTTAGCCTTTCCATTCACTTCTTTTGACATCATTCTCTTTTCTTTTTTTTTGGAATAAATAACATGCATGTTAAGCTGAAAAGAAGACTTTTCTCAGCCTTTCCATTCACTTCTTTTGACAAGAAATAAATAACATGCATGTGCAGCAGAAATGATCGAATTGCACTCTAACTTGCTAAATTAAAAGGATAAACATGCATATAAAAGAGGGGAAATAGAAAAGAGAGAAACCAACCTTTGATGCTCAAATTCTTTCTCGATTCTCCACGATTTTGATCATGAACGGATGCTGGACCACCATGAGAGTCTCCTCAACTATTCTCCGGCCATAGAACGGATTGTGAGATCCAATTTGAGGTGAAATTGAGGGAGAAAAGTATGGGAAAGAAGAGTTCTAACACTTAGAACACCTTTTTTTTTAGCCAAAATTAATCAAATTAAAATTAACCTTAAATTGAGTTGAAAAAACATCTATTTAAAGAAGTGTTTTTGCATGTCTCAAATGCACAAGAGATTGACAACTCAACCTCATGCATTAAGTGGGATTTGTGGCTTGATTAAAAGATGACACCTCACTTTGTTGTAAGAAAAAAATCAAATTAGTTGATTTTTCCACTAACTTGATTTTTCTATTATTTTTCTGTTTCTTTTGATTTAATCAAATCCAAAATAAAAGGAAAAAAATTAAATTAAAACTAATTTTAATTTAATGAAATTATTTTAATATCAAATATGAAAATAATATTAAAACCACATCAATCCCAGTTTTTTGAATAAACAATTTTTCCGAATATGAATCTCTATTCAGATATATAACATTTAAATCTCATTAAAATATTATTTTCAACTCTTCTTGTACGTTTAATTCACAATTAAACGTTGAGACATTAAATATATCGAATATATTTAATGCCCACTCCCTTAACCAAATTTGAACGTTTCAAATCCATTCACCACACTGTTCTAACGTTTTACCCGATGTGAGCTAGCCGAGGGACCTAATGAAACTATTGATCATGAGCTCCAAGGATCCGAGATTAACTGGTTAAACTCTTCAACCAACCTTACCAACATTCGTTAACTAATGGGTCACTCCACTAAAGCCCGTAGTTGCACCCTCCTCACTATAGATATATTTCTGTCCATTTGATATAACCATGATTAATAAGTCGACCGTTCATAGGTTGTTCGTAATCTTAGCTAGGTCAAAATTATCGTTTTACCCCGGAATTACTTCTTGCTCCTTAAGTACCACTGACCCTCTAATGAACAATTGGTTTGTGGTCCTACCACCAAACCGAGTCCCTCTCGGGCTAGTGAGATGGTGGAGACCCTTATTCAAGACCTGGATCAGCACTTAATGAAACAACCTTTCTACTATCCCTAAAGTCGGGTAGGAGTGAATTCAATCTTGAATGACTATATCCCCAACTATCTACCTGATCTTACCCCTTAAATGGGAGGCTTATTGATCAGGCGATGATGAGTCTCTCTCACCCATGTAGATCTAAAGATAATCCCGAATAAACAAGAGTTCATAGTTAGCTCAAGATTAAGATCAAGTTACCTAGGTCACATCAATTATGAAATAAGTGAGCTTTTATCAGTAAATGGTGTTATAAAGAACCACTGACTATTTCGTGGTCTGGTCTTATGCAAACTCATTGCATAGAACTCCCCCACTCACATGTCTCCATATGAACGATTCAGGATCACATCGTTTGTATCATATACAAAGTGGGCCGCTACTTATAATGTCCCCAGGAGAAGGTACCCAGCTTAATCCTTATACTATAGACCATTTTGGCTATTGACTCGAACTTGATCCATTTTTATGTCTCACAATAAAGTCCAAGTATTCATAATATAGCAATGGGTTCTTAGTTTATTGGATTTATAGAGTTATACTTAACTATTTACTTATTCAATAACAAATTTACTGAATAACTTAAATAACCACTTTATTGATAATAGAATATGTTCACAACGTTTACATACCACGAGTTTTAGGACATAACTATTTACTTGTTCACAACGTTTATATACATCTTATATTTAGACAACATCTTGTCAATATATGATTCCGAACTATTTGGGTTTCAAGAACCAATTGAGCCTCTCTCAAATCTTTCATTTGGAATTGTGTCAATAGCCATTGTTTTATGTCAGTTAAAAATCCTACCTGATTCCCAATGAGAAGGATATCATCTACATATAACACCAAGAAAGCTACAGCAGAGTTAATGATCCTCTTGCAGACACAGGGTTCATCAACATTCTGTTCAAAGCCATAAGATTTGAGCGCAGCATCAAATCTCATATTTCTGGATCGAGACGCTTGTTTTAACCCATCAATAGATTTTTTAAGCTTGCAAACCTTTTGCTCTTGACCCTATTCAATAAACCCCTCTCGTTGAGTCGTATAGATACTCTCTTCAAGACATCCATTCAAAAAAGCAGTCTTGACATCCAATTGCCATATTTCATAGTAATAATATGTGGCAATAGATAAGAGTATTCTAATCCACTTTATCATGGCAACAGGAGAGAAGGTTTCTTCATAGTCCACCGACTCAACCATGGTATAACACTTTGCCACGAGTCGAGCCTTAAAGGTATTTACCTTACCAGCATGATCTCGTTTCCTCTTGTAGATCCACTTACAATCAATAGGCCTCACTTCATCAATTGAAGTACATAGAATCCATTTTGAGGTCCATGACTTTAATCCACCGATCCCTATCCACATCATTCATTGCTTGTTTATAGAACAATGGATCCTCTATCCCATCATCAAGTATGACGAGTTGGGTTCCACTTAAACCCATGTAACAGTTGGGCTGATGAATACCCTCCCACTGCATTGAGGCTCTCTCAACTCTTGAGAAGGATGTGACTAATCAACAACTCTTGTTCAAGGACCAGTCTGATCAACAACTTTGTTGATTTTTCTGTAGTTTCTTTGGAAATCTCGTTTAATACTAGCTTACTGCGAAGTTTATGATATCTCATGTGGTTTTCCTCCAAGAACATAGCATTTTTCAATACAAATACTTTACTATCTTCAGGATCATAAAACAGACCACCTTTCGTTTCTTCGGGATATCCTACAAATAGGCACAATTTCAAACGGTGTTCCAATTTCTTTGGGTTTTGCACCAACACGTGCTGGGCATGCCCAGATCCCGGAGTGATGCAAACTACCTTTACATCCTCTACATAACTCACAAGGTGTTTCTGAAACACTTTTTGAGAGAACGTTATTCAAAATGTATACTGCAGTCTCTACTACATATTGCCAAAATGAACTAGCAACTGAGCATAACTCATCATCGATCGAACCATGTCCAACAAGGTTTTGTTTCTCCTTTCAGATACACCATTTTGCTGAGGCATA
>JAOANK020001203.1:0-10050 GCA_026257165.2 Telfairia occidentalis | reverse complement strand
TTTGGCTATTTACTTAAACTTGATCCACTTTTATGTCTTCACATAAAGTTTAAGTATTCATATTATAGCCATGGGTTCTTAGTAATTGGATTTATATAGTTATAAATAATTCAATAACAACTTTACTGAATAACTTCAATAACGATTTTATTGATAATAGAATATGTTTACAAGCCATTTGAGTTTTAGGACATACACACCCAACAACTACATATAAGGACAATGCACCAAGGGGAGCTTACTGTTTAGAAACACTATCTTCAAACGCTGCCACACACTGCCACACGTACTGTCAATTTTCGAGTCAGGGACCCTCAAATCTGAAACTTCAGGTCACTACGTTTAGTTTTCACCAATGTGTAGATCTGGTTCTCAGGGTCTTTTTTCACCTTTCTTTGCACTCAAAAGTCAACTTTTTTGGCCCCATAAATGAGGAAAAATAGGATTAATGGTCATGCGGAACAAAATTCGAAAAAAATGTACAACCAACAACCTTACCTTCAAGAACTGAGGTTTCACACTGACCTTAGCCGCCCACTACTAGAAACGAGAATATTCACTTGGTTTGTGTAAAAAAAAACAACGAGAAACGACTCCCAAAGCAAGAGAACACCTACCAAAACTTTTGCCTGCGATCCCGAGCTCACCAACCAGATCTGGACTGGTTGTGTTTTGGAAAGGATCCCACTGGAAAGGTGTGGCCAATTGGAAGAAAAATCGAGAGGGAGAGGGGGAAGAAAGATGGAGAATGGGAGAGGGAGAGGGAAAAAGTCACCTTTTCCTTTTTTTTTTCTTTCTTTCTTTTGGCAAAATAAAAGTGAGGGGGGCTAGAGTTTAACTTATACTTATATAGGATACACTTGGAATCCTAACCCTACCTCCTTTTGGCTTAATTACAAAAATGTCTTTAAGCTCAATAATTATTCTTTTTTTAATCTTTTTTTTTAACGGAAAATCTTCAAAATCAAAATACTCAATTTCCAATAAATTGGTCCAATTATATTTACCCCAAAATCAATAATTCAAAAAAAAATACAAATTTCAAATTCCATAAAGAAAATGTCTTTATCACCACCTACACTAAAATTAAAATAATTTTAAGAGGTGTTACATCACTCTTACCTTAAGAATTTTTGTCCCCGAAAGTTGCTATTCCAAGAACAAGTCCAAGTACTTAACCCTCAGCTCTTCTTCTCACTCCCAAGCAGCTTCCTCGACCTGGTGATTACTCTCAAGAACCTTCACCAAAGTTATCTCTCGACTGTGAAGAGCTTTTACTTCTCTGGCCAGAATCCGAACAAGCATTTCTTCATAGGTAAAACTTTCAATTACGTGCAAGGGCTCATTGTCAATCACATGGGACAAATATACCAAATACTTTTTCAACATAGAGACATGAAATACATTATGAATGGCTGAGAGGGAAGGCGATAGGGCCAATGATAAGCAACATGGCCGATACGTTCCAGTATCTTGAATGGTCAAATGAAACGTGGGCTAAGCTTCCCTTTCTTCCTGAACCTGAGAACTTCTTTAGTAGGGGCGACTCGAGGGAACACATGATCCTCTACCATAAATTCCAAGTCTCTACGTCTCGTTTCATCATAACTCTTCTGCCTATTTTGCGCTATTTGCATCCTTACCCCAATCTTCGTTATAGCCTCATTTGTAAGTTGAACTAACTTGGTCTCAACAGCTTACGTTCGCCTACTTCACCCAAGCAAACTGGCGTCCTACAACTCTTACCATACAGAACTTCGAACGGCGACATTTCTCTGCTTGCATGAAAGTTATTGTTATAAGCAAACTCTATTAAATGCAAATGTGTGTCCCAACTACCAATGAAGTCTAACACACATACTTGTAACAAATCTTCCAAGGTCTGATTCAAACGCTCTATTTGACCATTCATCTAAGGGTGAAATGTCATACTAAAGTCCAGTTGTGTGCCTAATTCTTTCTACAGACTCTACCAGAAAGTAGATGTAAAACGTGGATTTCTGTCCAAGATAATTGACAAGGGCACTCCATGCAATCTGACAACTTCTTCCAAATATAGTTGCGCCCACCTATCAACAGAGTAAGTGGTTTTCCCAGGAAGGAAGTGAGCTGATTTGGTCAACCTATCAATAAGGACCCAAATCATTATATAACCCTTTGTTGTTCTGGGTAGCCCAACAACGAAATCCATGGAAATGTGCTCTCATTTCCATTCGGGCACGCTCAAGGGTTGCACAGCCCTGTCAGTCTTTGCCTTGGTGCTTTCACCTGTTGGCACACTAGACACTTACTAACGAACTCTGGCACATCCCTCTTCATGTTATTCCACCCGTAGTGCTGCTTCAGGTCTTGATACATCTTCGTACTACTAGGATGTATCAAGAATGAAGAATTATGAGGCTATACCAATAATTCGCTTCTAAGATTAATCTTCTATGGTACACACAAACGTCCTTTGAAAAGTAATTCGAAGTCCGAAGACACTAAGAATTCCTCTGCCTGACCTGACATTACTTTACCAAACTTTTCAATTAGGTCAGAATCCTCCTATTGAGCATTAATAATCCTCGACCTTAAACTCGGCATCACAGTCATCTGAGCCACAAGTGAGGTAATCTCACCCATCGACACTACTATCTCTGCGCGCTCCAGATCTTTACATATTTGTGGCTGTATTGTAATAAGAGATGACGTATGTTCTGCCTTCCTGCTTAGAGCATCAGTTACAACATTAACTTTACCCAGATGGTATTGGTTTTCACAGTCATAATCTTTTACCAACTCCAACCACCTACGCTACCTCATGTTAAGCTCCTTCTGCATGAAGAAGTACTTCAAACTCTTATGGTCTGTAAAATCTATATTCTTTCACTGTACAAGTAATGCCTCCAAATTTTCAAAGCAATAACCACAATAGCTAATTCAAGATCGTGCGTAGGATAGTTACGTTCATAATCCTTCAACTATTACGAAGCATAAGCTATCACCTTGCCTCGCTTCATCAAAACACAACTCAGTCCCATCGTGGATGCATCACTGTAAATCACAAATTCCTTTGTCCCCTCAGGCACTGTTAATACTGGTGCCATGACTAAGCTATCCTTGAGTTTTTGGAAACTCAATTCACAGTCATCAACCCATATAAATCCTGCACAAACCGACGATAATAACGAACCATCCCGAGAAAGCTTCACACCTCCTTAACTGTAGTTGGGCGATGCCATTTGGTCACTGCTTCTATCTTGGCTGGATCTACCGACACTTCATACTTTGACACAATGTGTCCTAAGAAAGACACATGTTGAAGCCAAAATTCACACTTAGAGAACTTGACATATAACCTATGAGTTCGTAAGGTGGTCAAGACTTTTCTAAGATGTTTTTCATGCTCTGCCTCTGTCTTGGAGTACACCAAAATATCATTGATGAATACAATGACAAAGGTATCCAAGAACTAAAATACTGTCGGTGCGTTGGTTAGGCCAAAAGACATTACAATGAATTCGTAGTGCCCATACCTAGACCTGAACGTCATCTTTGGAATATCTTCCTCTTTGATCCTCAACTGATGACATTATGACCTCAAGTCTATCTTGGAAAAAACTGTAGCCTCTTGCAACTGATCAAACAAATCATCTATTCGAGATAAAGGATACTTGTTCCTCACCGTCACTTTATTCAGCTCTCAGTAGTCAATGCACAGCCTCATCGAACCGTCCTTCTTCTTCAAAAATAGAATCGGCGCGCCCCACGATGACACACTAGGGCGTATAAATCCCTTATCCAAAAGCTCTTGGATATGAGTCTTGAGTTCTTTCAACTCTGTTGGGGCCATCCTGTACGGAGCCTTGAAGATAGGTGTCGTCCCTAGTACCAATTCGATTCCAAAGTATACCTCATGAGCCAGTGGTAAGCTTGGAAGATCATCAGGAAACACATCTACAAATTCCTTCACGATAGGTACTGAGGTTACTGAAACCTTAGCATTGCTAGTGTCCACTACATTAATCAGCCACCAATGCGCACCGTGATCCACCATCTTTTTTGCCTTTAGCATCGAGATCACTTTGGGAGCTTTTCCAGGTTGATACCCTCGAAACTTGAAGCTTGCCTCACCAGATACGTTAGTTGTTAATGAAAAGTTAATTGGATAGTATTGCTATAGGCTAAGCATGTCGTTGTACCATTATTTACTGAGTAGTTAAAATGATTTCTGTTAAACATGTTGTAGTACGTTGTACAGTTATTATAAAGTTTGCATGATTAGGGATAAAATAGCTGACTTAAGTTAATAATTAGAAAATTTCACCTCAAGGACGTGGAGCTAGTAGGCATGGCCACGGATGTGGTAGAGGAAGGGGTCGGGCGGCTCCTCAGCCAATGACTCCTGCTGAACCCCAAGAACAGCCTGAGGCTCAGCAAGAAGATCTGCATCAAGAGTAGTCAGCTACTCAACCTGAGGCTTAGCCAGAAAATCCACCTCAAGTGTAGCCCGCTGCTCATCAGGCAACACAACCCAAGCCGATGGTGGCATCAATGTTGCTAGATACGTTACAGACCCTGGTGAACATGGCAGTGGTTAATGCAGTTGATCGAGTGCTACCAGAATGGGGAGGCGAGTCGATTCGGGCCCAGTATCTACAAGACTTCAAGAAGTACGACCCCAAAATTTTTTATAAAGTGTCTGTGGATTCTACAGTTGTTGAGTCATGGTTATCCTCCATGGAAACCATATTTCAATATATAGAATGTCTGGACGATCAGAAGGTTCATTGCACAACGTTTATGCTGATGAGAGATGCTCTCTTATGGTGGAAGTCCGTGGAACGTTAGATTAATGTATGAGATGGTTCAGTCACTTGGTTACAGTTCAAGCAAGCCTTCCTCCATCAGTACTATCCTGCTATTGAAAGACATAGGAAGCAGGCAAAGTTCCTTAACCTGAAGCAAGGAGACTGCACAATAGAAGAGTATGATCGTGGATTTTCTCCTGAGTTAGTAGATATAGAGGCTAAGAAAACGGGAAGGTTTATCATGGGCCTAAAGGACACAATTCAAGGTTCTGTTGCAGCTCACAGTCCAGCCGACTATGTTGCAACTTGGAGGGTCGCTTCCCTAATCGACTACCGACCGACGAAGGTGACCCCGGTTCCGATAGGCCTAGTTCCTCTGCAGGATAGAAGAAGAAGCTTGAGCATAGTCGGTCTACTTCACAGCCACATCGTTATTCCACTAGGATGAATCAAAAACTCAGTCCAAGGACAACAAAGCAATTGACAGCCGAACCCTAGTTCGGCTAAGCCACTGTGCAAGAGTTGTGGCAAGAAGGACCACGGTCGTTGCATGGCTGGGATGAGAGTATGCTTTAGATGTAATAAAGAATGGCACATTGTTGCGAACTATGTAAGGAACGATACTACTGGTTCGGTATCAGTTGGAACCTCGAGCTAAGCTGACATAGAGAAGGGTAAGTTGTTTGCAACCACACAACAGGTGGAAAACTCTAATATGGTGAGAGGTACCTTACTTGTATTTCGAATCCTGGGCATGGGGCATTATAGATGGTATCAGAGCAAGTCCTCTCCCAATAAGATGTGGTTCGATGAAGAACCAAGCAAAAGCTGGTGGGTATGTAACACCCAAGTAGAGGAGGGGTACTTGAATGAACCGACACTACATCCGAATGAGAGGGATTCTAAGACTATGCAAGCATAGTTAAGAAAGGCTTAAAAGAATTGATAATGACTACCTATACCAACAAGGTGCACCTTCCTTTTCAGTGGCTCAATCATAAGAACTCCAAAGTTAAGCGTACTTAGCTTTGAGCAATCTTATATTGGGTGACCTCCTAGGAAATTTACCTAGAAAGCATGTGAGTGAGGACAAAGCATGCTGGAAGGACCTGTGTCGGTCTGTGGGGACAATCTTCACTCTCAAAAGTAGCTCAAGTCAAGCAGGTAGCATGGTCAGGTCGCAGGGGAATGCTGAGGCCAGTAGGTGCCGAATCTTGATTCTGAATCCTGGACCTACGGCGTTACAGCCTGTGTGGTAACGTTCTCGTTTCCTATTTTTTGTTTTTTGTTTCATGTTTTCGATTTTTTATTTTTTATTTTTTTAGAACTAAAAACATAAACATATTTGATAACTATTTATGTTTCTTGTTTCTTAAAAAAAAAAAAAGAATCAGAAACATAAATATGTTTAATAACTGTTTCTTGTTTCCTATTTTTTAATTGAAATAAAATTTAGTACACATAATATAATAAAATATATAATATGCATTAAAACAAATATAAAACCACTATAAAGAGTGTACAATATTTAATACAATTTAAATCTCAAAACAAAATTAAAATAATAATAATAATAATAATTTTTTCTTTCAAATGTTGTTCAAATTTATCTGTAATGATATCTCACACTCAAGTCAATTCACCTTAAATGATGTCAGCTTATATAAGTTAGTTCAATTATAGACTAATTTGTAAATTATCTGATAAAGTTTGTAAATTTTCAAAAATCATTAATTTATTGCATAACATGCTCTTGATATATTTTTATGTTTCAACTAGGTAATAAGACATTTATTTAAGGGTAGACAATCAAACATATTTACATTTTTTTTAATTCGATAATAAACTTTTTTCATTTTTTTTCTATAAAAATGTTTGTGTTTCTCATTAGTCAATTATACATGCAAATAAAATCTAAGAAAAAGAAAGATGAAAGATTTTTTTTTTTTGAAAAATTAATGTAACATGAAACATTTTATTAATTTATTAACTTAAAAATTAAAGACTCGTAAATGAAAAAAGATAAAAAAAAAAAAAACGAAAAGGAAAAGGACATGGGGAGTAAAAGAAAAAAATGGAAAAGAAAAATGATAAAAAAGTATGAAAGAAAAAAAATATGTATAATGGAAGAGAGAAAAAAGATAGAGAGAGAAAAAAGCGAAAACAAAAAAAAAAGATAAAAAAGTATGAAAACAAAAAAAAATTATAATGGAAGGGAGAGAAACAAGAGAGAAATAGAAGAGATGGGGGGAGAGAAAGAAAGAATGGTACAAGTTTGAAAATTCGAAAAAAAAAATAGAAACAAAATTATCACAAAATTTGTCCAATTTTTGGGAAACTTTCTCAAAATTTAGAAACTAGAAATAGGTAAAGAGAATTAGAAACTAGAAATAGGTAAAGAGAATTCTTGAACACGCGGTGAAAGAAAGAAAATAAATTTTTGTTTAAGAATTTTTCCAAAATTGAAAGACTGCACACATAAGGGAATGGAATAAGGCAAGGAGCATGAATCAATTGTTTGATTTTGGTATATAAGAAAAGATGTAGAATACAGAGTAGGCATTTAGAAATAAAAGGAAATAGCCGTTGGTGAAAACAGCAATTGGCGGAGCATGATCAAGAGTTGTCCGTTGATGAAGCAAACTGCTGCAGTAATAGGAGTTTCTGTAGAGGAATGAATTTCTGCTTGGTCATGATAGTCGGTGTGAGGGATTTGAATAATAATGAATGTGAGCAAAGAGTGTCTAAAAAGAGAGATGATTCACAATTGATTTGATTTAGTAAGGAAACACCAATAAATCAACAACTGAAAAGCTGAAATATTTTCTTTTTTTCTGCAACTTGGCCGCTTCTTATCAGCACATTTGGGCTGATTTGGTTGATTGGTTATCAGCAGCCTTGTCTGAAATTTCTTGCTGACATTCCACCTAGTCCACATACACCAACATATTACGATGAACTCTGTAATCTGTCTTGAAACCAGCCCAACAGATTAGGGGCGGATTCACGCCGGCCAGGGGCACGTGCCTCATTAATTTGTTTTTTTTTTTTTAATGTTAGAGTTTATTGAAGATTGTTAATAGTTTTAATATAATTTTGGTTAAAAAGTTCAATGTGCCCCTAACATGTTGGTTACATGTCCTTCTTATCAAATCTGAGATAGATCATGGGTTCAAATCTCATCAAATGCACTTCAAATAGATATACTTCTTTTAAATAAATTTCTTTCTAGTTTTTTTCTTTTTTTTTAATTTCGCTCTCTAATTTTTATTTCTCTTTCTTTTTTAATACATCACTCACTTTTCGTCTTTAATTTTTTTATATATTTTTCTCAAACTTTCCACTCTCCAAAATTTATTTTTATATCTAACATATTTCTCTCTAAAATATTTCTGTCTATATTTTATCTCTCTCTAATTTATTAATACTCTAGCTACCAAATATATCTATTTTTTTTCGTAAATTTTTCTCTTTAAATCTTCTCTCACCGTAATTTTCTTTATCTTTCTAACCAATCTTTTTTTGTTTAACAAATATTCTATTTTTAACTTTTTTGTTCTTTAAAATTTCTCTTATTCTCTCAAACATTTATAATTTTTCTATATTTTATTAATATGTTTTATCTAATATATCTCTCACTTTTAACTTTTATTCATTGTTTTTTCTCTCTCTCTAGCTTTTCTCTTCACAAAAATTTATCTCTACGATATTTCAACTTTTCAACTAACATTTCAAAAAATATAAACAAAAAATTGTACATACAAATGATCTTTAATATTACATGATTTTAATATTTTATACTAATATATCTAAAACTATATTCAATTTGCGCCTCAAACATAAATTTTTGGATTTTTCGTTAATAATATTACATTTAAAGCTATATTCAATTTGTGTCTCTGACATAAATTTCTATATCCGCCCCTGCAACAGATCACAAAATCGATGAATGGAGTAAAACTTCCAACTTTTACAACGATCACACAAAATATGCACTTCCATTCTTCTCTTTTGTTAGAAGATAATTGTGAAAAGCCTTCCATCAAAACATTCTAATTTTACTTGGAGTTCAAGCAGTCCATAAGAATTTTCACCATTCGAGGTAAAATTGATATTAAAATTTGCCAGAGCAAGTTTATAACCACTTCGTAAACAGAACTTTCCATCATTTTCAGAGTGCCACATTTAGACATCCACAAAATTCCTCCTAGGCAGTGGAGTTCAATTTTTTCCTTTATGGGTAAGTTTTTCGTAACACAACTTTTTTCCCTCAAAGGACAAAATAATGAGGTAAGTATTATTAATAATATAAAGCTAGATGCCCATTTGCATGATAAATCAAGTATTTTTGTTTCAATTGTCCATGTGTCTAATGGTTATATGTGCTTAGTGTCCAAAGTGACTCCACCACATGCTTGCCAAATAACCTATATATAGTGGTCTTTGGTGGATTATGGTGTAGGAGTAATTGGGTGAGAAAGAAAGTACAAAATTGGGAAAGAAATGCAATTTTGAAGAAATTCCAAATTTCCAAATCCTAAATTCCATATTTCATTTTATTTTATAATTTTGTAATTTCCACATTTTGCTTTTATTTCAAATTTCTTTTTATTTATTTTAAATATTATAACTTCTCGATATTCGTGTTCTCGTGGTGCCTCGTTTCGATCCCCAAGTTCAAACACGTTATCAGCACGAGCATCTGCCATTTTCTCGCCGAAGGTAAGTCTTAAAGATAGGTAATTTGTATTCTTTATTATTAGTAGTAAATTAAATATTGTTTTGCATGTTTGGTATATATATTAAAATTCTAATATAAATTCAATACTTTGTGATAGTGTTACTATGACGAATCTTACAAAATTAGAATTTGTAGCCCTTGACATCAATGGTAGCAATTATTTGTCATGGGTGCTTGATGTTGAAATCCATTTGGATGCCATGAATCTTGGAGATACGATTAGAGAAGAAAACAACACCTCTAATCAAGAGAAGGCAAAATCAATGATCTTCCTTCGCCATCATCTCCATGAGGGATTGAAAATGGAATATCCCACGATAAAAGATCCCTATATCTTATGGCGAGGTTTAAAAGAAAGGTATGATCTCAAAAACTGTAATTCTTCCTAAAGCTCGTTATGATTGGATGCATCTAAGGTTGCAAGATTTTAAATTCGTAAGTGATTATAATTCTGCATTATTTAAAATAAGTTCAAAGTTGTTGTTGTGCGGAGAAAAAATTACTGATGAAGATATG